>JAHHUM010001761.1:540275-740894 GCA_036173005.1 Crenichthys baileyi
CTCTATTAGTCTGAACGTCTGCAGGTGTTGGACGTGGGTAAAACTCTGATCCATCAGATAAACTGACTAGTCTATAATGGTAGAGCTGCTTTCCAGCTACGTCTGCAGGGACCGTGTTCTTGTTCCTCTGTTCTGGACCATGAGAGTTAAATTAGAAAACCACTGCTGATTGGATGCTTTTGGAGCAAAGCAAACCCTTTAACAGAATTTATATGAAATACTGAATAGATGAATCAGGTTGCTTTATAACTCTACGTTATAAACAGAAACAGGGTGTGAGCGTTAACCTGGACTCAGAACTCTGATTTATGACTTCAGATACCTTCCCTCGCACTCAGTGTCCTAAATGACAAACCCAGGTCCTCTTTGTGACTTTCTGCTGTGCTGCAGGAGCAGAGGCTAAGGTATCTTCAGCAGGGAGGCAGAGCCAACCCAGGACAGGCGCAGGTAGGGTAGAGATGTTCGTCCATCAGCTTTCAAAACACGTTGGCTTGGTGCTGCTCCTGTTTCAGCTTGAAAGTTTGTTCTGGTTGTTTCTTGTCATGCAGTCTGAAGCTGAGAAGCTGCAGCGACTCAAGGAGCGAGTAGAGACACAGGAAGCAAAGCTGAAGAAGATCCGAGCCATGAGAGGGCAGGTGGACTACAGTAAACTGATCAATGGAAACCTCTGTAAGCTCACACGCTGTGACTTTACATCTGTAAGCCATAATTGTATGGCAGCCCCAATTCTGCCAGTCTGCCCCAGGGCAGCTGTGGCTACAATGTAGCTCACCACTGTCAGTGTGTGGATGGGTGGATGACTGATTGTAGTGTAAAGCCCTTTGGGGTCTCTGGGGACTTGATAAAGTGCTATACAAGGGCAGGCCATTTACTATGTACCATAATAGTAGATCCTTCACTCTGACCCGTCTCCTGGTTCTGTGTTTGCAGCTGCAGAGATCGACCATGTGAGCAGCTTGTTTCAGGAGAAGCAGGCAGAGCTGCAGTCTGCAGTGATCAGAGTGGACCAGGTAATTTGAGATATTTTCTAGGGACCAGTAAAGAACGTGGGTGTTGCTCTAATTAAACTCATTTTAGATGATATCTGGTCCCAAATATTGAAAACAGAGAGTTTAAGGCAGCAGTAGCTCTGTCAGTGGGCCCACCCAGGAAGGAGAAACACCTAAACTCAGAAACACCGAGCCAGGAGAAAGATAAGATGGACTGATCTCACAGTGGAGAAATTAACTTGTTACAGCAGCTCTTAGTAACACAGGAGGGTGCAGATAGTTAGGAAATGTGCAATCAAAGAAGAATGAGGTAGAAGTGCCAAAACAAGTAGTAATAATAGAATAAAATACAATAAAATAACTTATGTACAGTACATAGTGGAGGCGATTGTACTAAAGTGACAATGACTGCAGGTATTTACAGATACAGAGGTTATTACACGACTTATTATACATTGGAAGAAAAAACTAATAGAATGGACTTAGTTAATGGCTCTTGTGGTTCCTTTGTGATATATACTACCAGTCAAAAGTTTAAAAAGCCTTGCTTATTTAATGGTTTTCTTTGTGTTTATCACTATTTCCATTGTATGTAGATTCTCAATGAAGGCATCAAAACTGTGAATAAACACATATTCAGTTATGTAGAAAAACCTTTATTTTTTAAGTAGCCGCCCTTTGTTTGGGGGAGGATGAAAATTTTAACCTTTGACCTTCTCTCCATAAACCCTTGGGGGAAGTTCAGTAAAACACTTTTAAAAACCCCCAAAAAAATGACCCCCTCACGAAGCTCAGGAGAAACCCCTAGGAGCGAAGCTGCCCCATCAGAGAAAAGGGAGGCTAAAATCTAAAATCTAGAAATGTTTAGAGTTATTTCACCCCCTTTAGTTTACTACATCTTCCATGTTTTTAAAATTCTTTTTGGGGTTTCTTGGTAAAAAAATCTCAATGTAAAAGCCCCATGAAGATAAGAGACCCATAAATGGAAAGGCATTCTAAATCTTTTGACCGGTAGTGTAAATAACTAATTAAGTCTTGATGAAGCAAAAAGACTTCCCAACGTTACTTAGATGCAGCAGATCAACTGTTCTTAAGGACATCTTCATCTTGATGTAGTTAACTCAGCAGCTGGAGGACCTGAGGAGAGGACGCCTTCAGCTGCAGTCTGATGCTCCAAGACAGGGGACCCCCACTGATTCTCCGGGTGCAACCACCAGCTATAAAACCCCCTCTTTATCCGGCCCTGCAGCCGTGGAGCTGAGGAAGCTCTACCAGGAGCTGCAGGTAAACTGTGCCTGATGTTCAAACACATAATCACCTCAGAAATGTTCTGCTCAGGTAAAAGCTCTGCTGGTACTGAATGTGTTTCAGGCTCGAAACCGCCATAATCTCGAGCAGAGCAGCAAATTGGCCCAAAACAAGGAGCTGCTTAATAAGAGGAACGCCCAGGTGACGGTGATGGACCAGCGCATCGGAGATCTGAGGGAACGCCTTCATAAGAAGAGAGCAGAGGTACGTCCTCTTCTTAACGTTAATGTTTCTTGTTCAAACTTTATAACTGAGAATCTAATCGTTTTCCCGTCCAGCTGAGCCGTATGAACGGCGGAGGCCCATCCTCCCCTCAGACCTCCACCCATCCCTGCGGTGGCGTTTCAGGCCGAGTGGCAGCCATCTGTCCTTACATCCAGACTCCAGCTGAAGGGAGACAGGACCCTGGGTACCCTGTGGCTGCTGACCCTCCTACCAAACCCACACCGCTCAACCATGTCCGCTCCCTCTCAGGTTGTCAGCTCTTCACTCTTCCTGTTGGACATGAATTCACTTTAAAAACGTTTCTTTCTCGGCTCTAATTATCCTTCTGTCTTTTTCCTGTCTGTTGGCTCATCTTTTCTGTCCCCCTTATCTGTTCTTGATGTTACGTTCATTGTTACTGATTCAACATGGTGGTACCTGCCTTTGTGACTCATCATCACGATGTACACGTTGCTCTGGTTGTTTCTGTCTCCTGGTGGGTCTGGTTGTCCTTCATGGCCGTGCAGAGGAGGACAGGAGTGGCGTCAGGAAGCCTTCTAGCCAGTGGAAGGTGTCAGATTTAGACATCGTCCTGTCCGGGCCCACTGAGACATGGGAGGGACCTCTGTCCCTTCAGGCGGGGGACGGTAATAACAGTGAGTCATCCTGGAGAGGTTGCTGGGCACCTTCAGGATTGGCAGCTCCTTCAGTCCTAGCTCAGACCAGATGCAGATGAGAAATACCTAAAACTTATCATGACAACAATTAATTAATACATTTAAACTATAGAAACTATCGATGTGGTGTGACTAACTCTCGTTTCTTCATAACATTTCTCCTCTGATCCAAAAAGCTTCTGCAGTTCTGATGGAGGACAGAAGATTTAAAATGGCAGCAACTGGTCTGATTTAGCAGAGAACCAAACGTTCTGTCATTAGAAGACAAACTGGGTCAAAGTCGAGAAAAAAACTACATTTCGATGTTTGTTTCAAGGAGAAACTATGAATATGAAAAGTTTCTGAATATTTCTCAAGATCACAATTATCATCACACTCCAAGCTGATGCTGTAGTCAGAACCAGCAACCTGAGACCAAGGCAAGACTGGGTCCAGACCACGACACCAGGCAGACTAGAACAAGTCCATTTTCCAGAGCATTGCTGTAATCAGAATAATGTAGCCGTTGCTGCAGTCCGGTGGCAGCAAAACCTCTATGCAAGCAGACCCTAAACTACATGACGCCGGTCCAATAAATCTGATAAGCTGGTAACAAGTTCAACAGACAAAGCAAAGAACTCTGAGGAGCCCAAGCTAGAACAACCTAGAACAGGTGGCAGCTCTGATAGTTTAAAGTGAAAAACTTTATTGATCGAATGTAAATGCAGTCAGGAGCTTCACACTAAGCTGCAGGAACACTGTGGTCCAGAGTCCAGCATGTCCGAGCCTCCTGAGACGGGTCTTGGTCCCACAAGACTTCTCTAAGATAAACACTGAGAGAAAACCTAAAAAAGGGATCACAATGATAACTGGGTCAGGTGATCTATTGAAACTCTAATTGAAGGTTCTGATGGAAAGAATGACTGACATGTAGAGGTCCTAACAAGACTGGGTTTTATTTCAACCCAGCTTGTTGACCTGTTGAAGCTGCAGAGGATGTTGGTCTGTGTGGATGTCACTATGAAGAGCAGATGGTGAGCACAGGGAGGACATGATGAAATCAGCTAAACAGAATGGAAGGTCACGTGTGTTCAGAACCAGACATCTGCTGGAGGTCAGAGGACCAAACACAGGCTGGACAGTTAATGAGATCAGGTCAAGGGTCAATTCAAAGGTACACAAAGTATATTCTACTTCCACCTGTTTATTTCACGGAGATGGACGGGTGCATCGGAATAAATTAGAATATTATTAAAAGGTTCATTTATTGAATAATTCATACATCCCATAGATCCGTCCCACACAGACCGATTCCCAGCTCATTAAAACTCAACATTCGGTTTCTCAGTAATTAGAATATTCAGACCAAATAAGAAGGATTTTAATCCAGTAATGTGGACCTACTGAACAGCACCTCCAGGTTCTGTTTCGTATCTCCACCTAGTACCTGCATTGTTGGTTCTGGTGTCTCTCATCTTGCTCCGCACAGAACTCCTTAGATTCTCTGGTGTTACCATGATAATTAGGGCAGGCATCGGTACCTTTGGCAGTGTGGCCGGTACCAAGTCCTGCTGTAAAATAAAATCAGTATGTCCATAAAGCTTGTCAGCAGAAGGAAGGATGAAGAGTTCTAAAATGTCCTGGTAGATGGTTGCGTTGACTGTGGACTTCAGAAAACCCAGTGGACCAGACCCAGCAGATGACATGGCTCCAAATGATCATCGCTTACTGTGGAAACTTCACATTGGACCCCCAGCAGCTTGCATCCTGTGACTCTTCACTCTTCATCCAGACTCTGGGACCTTGATGTCCAAATGAAAGAAAAACTTCACTTTGATCTGAAAAGAGGACTTTGGACCACTGACCAACAGTCCAGTTCTTTACCCTTCAGCCCAGGTGATACTGTTCTGATGTTGTCTCTGGTTCAGGAGTTGTCTTAACACAAGGAGCAGCTGTAGTTCATCTCCTGCAGATATCTGTGTGTGGCGGATCTTGAACATCTGAATCCAGCTGCAGAGCATTTTTTCCTTCCACTTAACCTTCCATTAACATGCTTGGATCCAGCACTCTGAACAGCCAGCTTCTTCAGCAATGACCTGCTGTGGCTTTCATGTGGAGGGAGTCCGTGAGTGTCTGCAGGACATCTGTCCAGTCAGCAGTCTTCTCCATGACTGTGGGTCAGAACAGAACATTTCTGGATTATCCTTTTCATTAGTTTGGTGTAATCCTATAATTTACTGAGAAACTGTATGTTTAGGGTTTTATTAGCTGTAAACCGTTAACATTTTATAACTAAGAGAAATAAAACCTTTAAACATTTAACTCTGTGTGATGAATCTATATATGAATGAGTTCCACTGAAATAAATCATTTTCCCAGTGATTTTCCAGTTTATCCAGATGTGAATTAGCTTGAAGCTATAATGTATAATTTATAATGAAATAGTGACATTTGGGCCTTTTTTAAGTAAAGTACTGAGCTGGAGCTGCTTGGGTTGAGTGGAGGAACATCTCTGTCAGGATCTCCAGCGTGTTCCTGAACACCACGGCTCTGCTCTTCCAGCGTCTGTCATAGTGTGGGAAACACACAGCTGTGAATCGCTGAAGGACAGGAAATGGGAGCTGTGGCTGTGTACTGGGAGTGTGTGTGTGTGTGTGTGTGTGTGGGAGCAGGACAAGGAGAGCACTTCAGCAGGACATGGGTTAAATCTCCAACAAATGTTGGGGCAGGTAGCAGTCTGTGGACGTCTAGGAAATGATTATTTATGGATTTAAAACCCTGAAAGAACAGAATATCCTTCATATTTCAGTGTGAAAAGGACCCAACATTAGCTGTTTCTGTGATCCGTTTGGTACGGGTCATGCTGTGTGGCGGCTGCTTCTAATCCCAGCTCTGTAGTTGAAGGCCACGTATTCCACCTCACTCAGAGAGGACTGTTTTCCTCGTGAGGTCAGGAGGTCGGAGCGGCGCCAGGCCACAGACTGCACAGCTCAGCGTAGCGTAGTCTGGTACATGCCAGAGCTGACGTCCATGCCAGCAGGTTAGGTAACATCAGCCTTAACTAGAAGATTACAGAAGGAACCTGGCAGCTAAGGACTTCCAGGTTAGTAGAACTTTTTTCATGATGGACTAAAAGAAGGAACAAGGAGCAGCAGAGCAATGAGAGAACCTGAGACCGAAAGTGCTCAGGAACCGGTTGCTATGGAGATTCCATTTGTTTATGGGGAGCAGGGGAACCAATGACGGCGGTCCTTTCATCAGACAGAAACTCAAACCAGAATTTAAGCCTGAAGCAAACAGTGCCTGTGTGAGCTGGATCAGAAACGTTCTTTAGCAGTCAGTCCAACCCTAATATGTCACCGGGTCAGAACCATCATCACACTCTAAGCTGAACATTATGTGGGAAAATCTGGAAAAGTTCTCAAACTTAAACTGTGATTGTAAAAAAACAGGAAAAGGGATCAGAATGATAACTGGGTCAGGTAAAGTCCAGCTCTCTGTGACCCATTTAAACTTTGAATGATGGTTCTGATGGCTGAGAAATGGACTGGTTTTCTCACTGCTGTAACTAAAATGAATGTTCTATGGGGACAGGCTCTTCCTGCTCCGCAGACAGAGAAGCAAACAGAACATTTTGATGAAAATGTAAAAATAAGAGTAAATGCATCAAATAATAGTAACTGGGCTTCAGGAAATTATTTATCATTTTAACAGCATGTTTTAGGTCCACTGGGTTTGAATCTCTGAAACCATCTAGCAAAGACCCAAACCAGATCTGACAGGACCGGTTTTCTTCTCTTCTATCTTCTGTTTGAGGTTCTTCTTGTTTTAAACTTGATGGAATCTCATCTCCCTGCTTTCCTTTTCTGTTGGGTTATTTCTATAACATCTGCCTGTTCATCTGTTGTTTTCTGTTCAGCCAATGAAGCATCATGGCCAAACATCAGTAAGAGTGGATCAGACTGGAGGTCCTGCAGTCCAGAACCGGTACTGTTTCTGCATCACACAGTCAGAAATTCTGATTATTTTGCTGTTTAAAATAGACCCAAAAGCTTCCTTTGTTTCTCAGCGTCTGACGATGAATTAGACTCAACTGTTCCTGTTTCAGGTCTGTTTGGATCACCAACGTGATCTTTGTTTGCTAAACACCAGAATTATGAAAGTGAAGATTTTATTACTTTCTCAAACGTCAGACGCTTACATACACTAAGCTCACCATACCTCCTGATGATGTCATTGCTTTGTAAGCTCCTGATAGGTTAACTCACCTGAGTGAACTGGTGGCTTAGCTGTGGATGGATCTTAAGGCAACGCCTCAAACTCTCTTCTTCCTTGTGTGACATCATGGAAAATCAGCCCAGACATCAGGAGGAGAACTGTGGTTTAGGGGGCAATTCTGACAAAGTGGATGAAAATGTCAGAATTTCTCATTATGGAGACGTTCAATAGAAATAATTTAGTGACTTCTGACCAGAAACTGGAGAAGTTTGGTCCGATTTAACGTCACACTGTGAGGAAAAGGGTTATTAATCTATTATACCAGGGATGTCAAACTCCAGTCCTCGAGGGCCAGTGTCCTCAAATGTTTAGATATGTCCCTGGTCCAACACACCTGAATCTATGGCCGAATTACCTCCTCAGTATGTAGTCAAGTTCTCCAGAATCCTGCTAATGACCTAAATATTAGATTCAGGTGTGTTGAAGCAGAGGCACATCTGAAGGTTGCAGGACACTGGCCCTCGAAGACTGGAGTTTGACACCTGTGTATTATACAGTGGACACTGGTTTCACTGTTAGATTTAACATTGAATGAAATAAACAGTTTTGGGTTTTATATTTTGTGGAGATGCCTGTGTCAGTCTGTGTTCTGGAAAGTCCGATTTCTGTTTTCAACCCAACAGCTTCCCTCTGGTTATGGTACCTACCCCAGCACCACTCACCAGGCGGCCGGGCATCACTGCGCCACCAGCTCGCTGCCCCGTTCTGCCCCCGGTACCCTGGGCTGGCCCCGGTCCACTGCTTCCAGTGCCATCTCCTCCTCCTCATCATCATCCTGTGCTTTGCAGCAAATCCAGCAGCATATTTCTGTCCCTCCTAACTCAAACCAAGGTAAAACCCACGGACACAAACACTGAAATATACTAAAATAAATACTAATTTCTATTTTTATATATTACATTTCAACACCACATTCTTACATGTATTTTGAAATATATTGAAGAAACACATTTAGAGATTAGATATTTAAAATTTAAGTATAATGTTTTTTATATCTACACATATTTATTCCCTGTAAATGGCATTTCAATATGTTTTGTTTTAATTGTTTTCACAGTAGATATATATGTAAAACTGTTTTTTATTACTCTTCTCCAGTATTTAAATGTACTTATTATTACACGACTCACAAAAACTTATAATATTAATATTTGGCTTTTGGGGGAAATTTATGGAAGACGTAGACCATGCCATGGTGATTTGCTCATGTCAGTTTATTGAAACCAAAGCCAACAACAGTGGTGGGTAGACCATAACAGTGTCTCAATAACATGTCATGCGACCTTGATCATCAACCACAGTCATTGAGGTTCTGTGGTTCAGAGTTACAGGTTTCTAGACGGAGACTCAGCTGATCTCATAGGTTTTCTCTGGGATTCAGGTCTGGAGAAAGTGCAGGCCACTCCATTCCAGGTACCCCAGTCTCCAGCAGCCGTTCCCTGATGATGTGTCCCGATGATCTGGAGCATTTTCCTCCATGAAGATGAAACTAGGCCTGTGTTGTTCATCCATGAACTTAATGACTAGTTTAATGCTGGTATTCAGGTAGTACGGGCTTTTCCCTGTACCATTCACAGTGTAGAGCAGTTCTGTATTGACTACCCTTGCAGGTCGTCTAGTCCACACTGATGGAAACAAGTTCTAATGGTCTGGATGCTCTGCAGGGTTCTGTTCACAATGAAGAGAACCTCAGTGTGGGATGTGGCCAAAGGACGTCCACTTCTATAGCTCCTATTCTATTGCATGTAGAAAGCCCCAGGCTTTGTAAAACCCAGGTCATGTTTCAGTACAAATTTACGTGGGTAAATTCACTTTCCCGCGGCTTTACTAAATGGCAAATGGTCCTGGTCAGCTTTCACCGGGCTTTATCAAAGCCCGAGCAAAGCTAAGCTAAGCTCAGCTAAGCTGAGCTGAGCTGAGCTCAGCTTAGCTAAATTAAACTAAACTAAACTAAACAAAGCTGAGCTGAGCTAAGCTAAGCTTAGCTAAGCGAAACTAAACTAAACTAAACTAACCGGAGCTGAGCTGAGCTGAGCTGAGCTGAGCTAAGCTAAGCTAAGCTAAGCTCAGATAAACTAAGCTAACTAAGCTAAGCTGAGCTGAGCTAAGGTAAGCTAAGCTAAGCTAAGCTAAGATAAACTAAACTAAACTAAACTAAACTAAACTGAGCTGAGCTGAGCTGAGCTAAGCTAAACTAAACTAAACTAAACTGAGCTAAGCTAGCTAAGCTAAGCTAAGCAAACTGGGCGGCTGTACTGGGACTTCCCCACCATCCGCTGCCGGATCTTGGCCCGGCACTCTGGGATTTCCCGCTACCTGTTATCTGTTTGCGGCGGCTGAAAGTGAATATAAAGGGTTCAGTAAGTATTTGGTGAATAACCGCAAGCACCAGAAAATAAAATGGAATATTTTTTGCCAGAAATTTGTGACATTTTAAGTTATTGTTGGCATTAATTGTAAACTATTTAGCCACAGTTCTGTAAGACAAATGTTTTAACTCAGTGCTGATGATGACCATGTTCTGTAGTTATCTGATATGAGTTTATCTGATGATAATAAAATAAAAATAAGTGTGTTAGTCAGTCTAGACGCAGCCAAGGGCCGGAGGGGGTCTGGTTTGGGGACCAGTGGATTTCGTCTCTTCTTTTTGCAGATGACGTGGTCCTGCTGGCCCCCTCTAGCCAAGACCTACAGCATGCGCTGGGGCTGTTCGCAGCCGAGTGTGAAGCGGCTGGGATGAAGATCAGCTCCTCCAAGTCAGAGGCCATGGTACTCGACCGGAAAAGGGTGGCTTGTCCTCTTCAGGTTGGAGGGGAGTTCCTGCCTCAAGTGGAGGAGTTCAAGTATCTCGGGGTCTTGTTCACGAGTGAGGGAAGAATGGAGCAGGAGATCGACAGATGGATCGGTGCGGCTGCCGCAGTAATGGGGGCGCTGTGCCGGTCCGTTGTGGTGAAGAGAGAGCTGAGCCCAAAAGCGAAGCTCTCGATTTACCGGTCGGTCTATGTTCCTACCCTCACCTATGGCCATAAACTTTGGGTCGTGACCGAAAGAACGAGATCCCGGATACAAGCGGCTGAAATGAGCTTCCTCCGTAGGGTGGCCGGGCACTCCCTTAGAGATAGGGTGAGGAGCTCGGCCATTCGGGAGGGGCTCGGAGTAGAGCACGTCCCACTGGGAGGAGGCCCAGGGGACCAGGGGACGGCCCAGGACACGCTGGAGGGACTATGTCTCTCGGCTGGCCTGGGAACGCCTTGGGCTCCCCCCGGAGGAGCTGGAGGAGGTGTCTGGGGAGAGGGACGTCTGGGTGTCTCTGCTCAGTCTGCTGCCCCCGCGACCCGGTTCCGGATAAGCGGAAGACGACGAGTACGAGTACGAGTACTAATACGAGTACGAGTGTTAGTCAGTGTTTAGAAGTTATTGTAAATGAGTCATGCAGTTGTAAAGCAACAACTCTGGCCTGATGCAGGTTGGTAAAAAATTTAATGTAAAATAATGATTTAAACTTTTCCTGCTTATGGATCAAGAGCAACTTAAGGAATAATGAAAAGGAATTAATCAGCTGTTGAAACAAAAAAATGATTTATTAGGTTTTAAAGGGAGTAAAGTAGTAATGCCATCTGCTGGACTGAAGGTGTAATGCAGTTTTCTACACAACTTGCCCAGACCTAATCAGGCTGATTTAAATAAATGGTCGTGGCCTCTCTGAGCAATGAAAGAAGAAAGTACGAGATACCCTGGGATTCCTATTACCTGGGTAAAACAAATGCTGGGGCTTTAAATCCTGGGGCTTTCAGTGGAAAAGGGGCTTATGTCTTTCTGTGACTCTTCCAGTCTCTCTGGATCTCTGCTCCAACCTGCTGATGACTCTCTGTGACTCTAAGCTCAGTGGCCATTTCCCTCTGAGAACATCCTGTTTATGGTGAGGTTCTGATGATCCGATGTTAGGTGTGGTCTTGGTCTCATGATGTCGGAATGTGAACAGCATGATGAGGAGGACTGTTTAGATCCCAACTCTGACTGAACCAGGAACTTCAGTGGTCGATTCATGGAAATCATTCATTCAAACACCTGCTTTGAATTTTGGTCACATTAAGTTGACCTGGAAAGGTCATAGTGCATTATAGGTTCATCCTGAAATTTCACTCGAAAGCCGAATATCCCTCATTTTTAGTTAGCCGTGTAATTTCTGATGGATTTGAAAACATTGATGTAAAAATGTAAAAGATTTAAAGCAACAACATGAAGAAAGATGTCACTTCGTCACAGACAAACAAACATGCTGTAACTCCTAATGTCAGAGCTGTTTTAGATGCTGATGGCCGTGGGCAGGAAGGTCCTGTAGAGTTGTTGCAGTGGATCTGTTGAAGCCTCTGACTGAAGACTCTGTTGTTGTATAAGAGCGTGATGAAGAGGATGTTCAGGGTTCTTCATAATGTTCTCTATTGAACAATCCTTCTCAGCACAATCATCTCCAGAGGGTCCAGAGCAGTCTCCAGAACAGAACCAGCCTTCTTGATCAGCTTGTTGAGCTTTATTAAGTCAATGGTTCTGATGCTGCTACCCCAGCAGATGATGGCAGAAGATCATTTTTGCATCCATTTTCACACATATTTTTATATCTCTCTTTATAGTAAACTTTGCAGCTTGTTCTGTTTCTGCCACCAGGTTCTGCCTCCTCCTTCCAGCCGTCTCCTCTCTCCCTTCAAACGGAGCGCTCGGACCCCCCTCCGGCAGTGGCAGTCCGTCCCTACGTCCCGGACCACCTGTCCAGACCTCAGTCTCCCAGGAAGGGTCCGGCCACCATGAATAGCAGCTCCATCTACAGTGTGTATCTCCAACAACCTCAGCAGCCTCAGGCTAAGAACTACAGCTCTCTGAGCAACCGGACTGCTGTCAAAGCAGGTAATAACAGTTCCTTGTGTTCACAATATCTACTGTAGTTTATTTATCTACACATATACATCCCATCTTTTTGTTGTCTCTCTACAGTCTACGGCAAACCCATCCTCCCCTCCAACTCCTCGTCCTCGTCCCCTGTCCCCTTCCTCATGGGGGGAGGAGGAGTGAAGGTAGCAAGGGACGATGTCAAAGAGAAAGACGGAGGAGGAGACACCAGAGTTGGACAAATCCTTCCTCCACCCAGTGTGGACAACATCCCACGCCCCCTCAGTCCTACCAAGCTCACACCAGTGGGTGGGTTCACCGATCAATGTGAGCTTTAGAAGGTGTAGAGAAAACTGAAGCTATTCTGCTTAAACCTTCTGTGGGAGTCGACCAGGGGTCCGAGGTGGGAGCCGAGTTGAGAGCCGACCAGGGGTCCGAGGTGGGAGCAGACTAGGGGTCCGAGGTGGAGACGACACGGGGCCCGGGGTGGGAGCAGACTAGGGGTCCGAGGTGGGAGCTGACCAGGTCTCTGAGGTGGGAGCCGAGTTGAGAGCCGACCAGGGGTTTGAGGTGGAGCAGACCAGGGGTCCGAGGTGGGAGCCGAGTTGAGAGCCGACCAGGGGTCCGAGGTGGGAGCTGACCAGGTCTCTGAGGTGGGAGCCGAGTTGAGAGCCGACCAGGGGTCCGAGGTGGGAGCAGACCAGGGGTCCGAGGTGGGAGCCGAGTTGAGAGCCGACCAGGGGTTTGAGGTGGAGCAGACCAGGGGTCCGAGGTGGGAGCCAAGTTGAGAGCCGACCAGGGGTCCGAGGTGGGAGCAGACCAGGGGTCCGAGGTGGGAGCCGAGTTGAGAGCCGACCAGGGGTCCGAGGTGGGAGCAGACCAGGGGTCCGAGGTGGGAGCCGAGTTGAGAGCCGACCAGGGGTCCGAGGTGGGAGCAGTCAAGGGGTCCGAGAAGGAGACGACACGGGGTCCGGGGTGGGAGCAGACTAGGGGTCCGATGTGGGAGCTGACCAGGTCTCTGAGGTGGGAGCCGAGTTGAGAGCCGACCAGGGGTCCGAGGTGGGAGCAGACCAGGGGTCCGAGGTGGGAGCCGAGTTGAGAGCCGACCAGGGGTTTGAGGTGGAGCAGACCAGGGGTCCGAGGTGGGAGCCGAGTTGAGAGCCGACCAGGGGTCCGAGGTGGGAGCAGACCAGGGGTCCGAGGTGGGAGCCGAGTTGAGAGCCGACCAGGGGTCCGAGGTGGGAGCAGTCAAGGGGTCCGAGAAGGAGACGACACGGGGTCCGGGGTGGGAGCAGACTAGGGGTCCGATGTGGGAGCTGACCAGGTCTCTGAGGTGGGAGCCGAGTTGAGAGCCGACCAGGGGTTTGAGGTGGAGACGACCAGGGGTCCGAGGTGGGAGCCGAGTTGAGAGCCGACCAGGGGTCCGAGGTAGGAGCAGACTAGGGGTCCGAGGTGGAGACGACCAGGGGTCCGAGGTGGAGACGACCATGGGTCCGAGGTGGAGACGACCATGGGTCCGAGGTGGAGACGACCAGGGGTCCGAGGTGGAGACGACCATGGGTCCGAGGTGGAGACGACCATGGGTCCGAGGTGGAGACGACCATGGGTCCGAGGTGGAGACGACCAGGGGTCCGAGGTGGGAGCAGACTAGGGGTCGGAGGTGGCTGGTTTCAGTTGCTCAGGTTTACATCCAGGAGCTCTCTGGTTGCCATAGTGATTGCCACTCTTTCTGGCTGGAAAAAGTAGGCAGAAAAAACTAAGCCTGAAGCAAACAGTGTCTGGGTGAGCTGGATCAGAACCTTCTGGTTGGCTCATATGTACACCTTAATGTCTCTGCAGTGGTTCCTGTAGGAGGATCTAACAGGTTAAACAGAACCTTCAGGTCCAGTTTCTACAGAACCATCCAGGCCTGAAATCTACTGGTAGTGAATGAGAGTGTGGGCGTGTCTCTCTGCACTCTGGGCTCTGATTGGATAGAAGTTCTACATCACTGGGAGACTGAATGGAGACACTGTTTAAATCCAAAGGGTTCTGAGTATTTCACCGGGTGAGAACCACCATCACGCTCTAAGCTGAACATTCTGTGGGAAAATTTGAAAAAATCCTAAAACCTAAACTGTGATTGTTGGAAAACTGGGTCAGGTAAAGTCCAGCTTTCTGTGACCCGTTTTTAAGCTTTAAATGATTGGTTCTGGCTGAGATATGGAAGTCCAAACAGGGAAGATTTAAGTTCCTTTGTGTTGCAGACTTTATTTGTTAGGAATATGGTCTAATAGTCTGAAATGTTATGGTCTTTATCCACAGCCCACTCACATCTACGATACCAGAATGATGCTGACCTGGAGGTTCTGCGCCGTCGTCTCAGTAATGCTCCTCGGCCCCTGAAGAAACGGAGCTCCATCACTGAGCCTGAGGGCCCACAGGGGCCAAACATCCAAAAACTGCTGTACCAGCGGTGGGTCTGGGTTCTCCAGGAAAACCAACATTATCCCGTTAAACTGAGCTCAGTTAACTGATGGTGTTTTGTTGTTGGGTGCAGGTTTAACACCCTGGCAGGAGGGATGGAGGGCGGCTCAGGTAAGACACAGACGTGATGTTAGAGGGTTAGAGTCATGGACACCTGGTTATTATTCCCTCCTCTGCTCCAGGGAACCCTTTCTACCAGCCCGACTGCCTTCTAGGAGACATGGACAGCATCCATTCAGCCAACAGGAATGTCGAGCTTGGAGACAAGAGTGTCAGTGAATTAGCTGGGGAGGTCAAAGGTCAAAACCTGAGCTCAGACTCCTGCTGCTCCTCTTCACCCTCAGTTACTATGGAAACACCCAAAGACACAGAGAGCACCAATAAGGCATCTGCCTCAACCCAGCCCAACTCATCTCCTGCATCTGAGAAGTCCGAGGACAAGAACAATAACAGCCAAAGAGGAGTTGGCTCCGCCCACAACACTATAGGCCACGCCTCCTCTTCCATATCACCTCTTGCTCCGCCTTCAGTGCGAAAGGTCCACATATTGAAACCAGACCTACCCTCACATCCTTGCTCCTTTCCTCAACAATAACCCCTGTGTTTCTGTGCGCTGCAGGCGAAGCGGACCAACCTGAAGAAGCCGTCATCAGAGCGAACAGGTCATGGCCTGAGGGTCAAGTTCAACCCTCTGGCTCTGCTGCTGGACGCCTCGTTAGAAGGAGAGTTTGACCTGGTGCAGAGGATCATATACGAGGTAAAATTGTGGAATCATGGGGCATGTTTATGAGTCATAATGGATATTTATACAAGTCTGCTTGGTAAAGCGTTGGTCACACTGTGCAGTATGAAGGTGTTGTGGACAATCATGGCCCAAACCTTCTGCAGTTGTTGGAAACTCTGTAGCTTCAGTTTGTTTAGCTTGTTTTAGCTTCAGATCTTCTCAGTGGTCCTACTGACCACTGCGCGGCTGCAGTGTGCAGTTCTTCCACATCTTCACCCAAATCTGTGTCTTTAAGGTGGAGAACCCCAGCATGCCTAATGATGAAGGCATAACTCCTCTTCATAACGCTGTGTGCGCGGGTCACCACCACATTGTGAAGTTCCTGCTGGACTTTGGAGTGAATGTAAACGCAGCCGACAGCGATGGATGGTCAGTACCTCCAGTCTTCTTCATTTATCCAGAGATTCATCCTTGGAATCATCAGATGAACTTCAGAGTGTTTTACTGTCGCACTTCCAGGACCCCTCTTCACTGCGCAGCTTCGTGCAACAGCGTCCACCTCTGCAAGATGCTGGTGGAGTCCGGGGCGGCCATCTTTGCCACAACTATTAGTGACGTGGAAACTGCGGCGGACAAATGCGAGGAGATGGAGGAGGGCTACTGCCAGTGTTCCCAGTTCCTCTATGGTTGGTTGTCCACAGACACACCCTGTTAAATGGGTTTTTCCGCTCCAGCCTAATCTTCCCTGGACTCTATGTTCTCCAACTTCTGCAGGTGTGCAGGAGAAGTTGGGAGTGATGAACAAAGGCTTGGTCTACGCGCTGTGGGACTACATGGCTCAGCAGGATGACGAGCTCTCCTTCAGCGAGAGCGATGCCGTCACCGTGCTGCGTCGCCATGACGACACTGAGACGGAGTGGTGGTGGGCAAGGCTGGAAGACCGTGAAGGATACGTACCCAGAAACCTGATGGGGGTGAGAGCATCTAGCATACCTCACTGTTAATGTGCCCAGATAGAAACACCAAAACTGTTATCAGAAGGTCTGAAGATCCGAAGGTCTGAACTGTCCAGCTACAGTTGAATAATCCAACCTCTGCTTTCTGCCACTCAGGGATTTAAGACCTATCTCTTGTTAAACTAGGCTGTGATGAAGCTAATCTCTTATTTCCATATCTGTGAGCTCATTTAAAAAATCTGAGTTTAATCAGCGAATACAGACTAAGGGGAGTTTTACAGGGTCAAAGAGGTCAGCAGTGATGGGTTCATCTGAGAAAGACGAAGCTGCTGGGGTGGGGTGGGGGAGCCCACAGAACCACAGTTCTTCAGCCTCAAAACAACCAAATCATATGTTCTGAAACATTGAGCTTCAGAACCCTCTGTCCATTTTAATGGGTCTGCAGTGGATCCTGTAGGAGATCTGACCAGTAAATCAGAAGCTTCAGGTCCAGTTTCTACAGAACCATTCAGATCTGAGTGTGGGCGTGTCTCTGCATTCTGAGTTCTGATTGGACAGAAAACTGTAGGTCCTACAGAAGTGGGAGAAACCCTGGCTGGAAGGAGACAGAAACACCTACGTTTGGATGGAGAAACTGTTTAAATCTAAAAGGTTCTGAATATTTCACTGGCTCAGAACCATCATCACGCTCTAAGCTGAACATGCTCTGGCAAAATCTGTAGAAATCCTCAAACTTAAACTGTGATTGTGGAAAAACTGGAAAATGGATCAGAATGATAACTGTGTCAGGTAAAGTTCAACGTTCTGTGACCCAGTTAAACTTTAAATGATGTAAAGGACGGCTGAGATATAGAGGTCCAAACTGGACGGGGGTTATTACTGCTGCAACTGATATCCTACTATAGTCTGAGTGGAAATGTTCAGTTCCGGAGAACCGTGCATCAGCCCGTGTATCAGAACACGGAGTCAAGCAGCCGGGTTTTTCCACCTGCGTGGGACATGTCCTGACCCGGAGATTATTGTGAAAGCTGATAATAAATGTGCTTAAATGTAGTTTGTGTCACTTTTGATGTTGGGTTCAAAGAGTAAATGAACAACCCAGCAGCAGGTCGGCTCCTAGAGCGGGTCATATGGTTTCTTTTGAGATGTTCAGAACAAAGCTAACATCATGTAGTGACGTTCTGGGTGTTGATCTCTCTGCAGCTGTATCCACGGATCAAACCCAGACAGAGATCCCTGGCATGAAGCCCAGATCCAAGAGGAAGAAGAGGATGAGGAGCCTGCAGTCAGAAGATATAGAGGAGGCAGAAGACATGGCTCACTTTCATCCTCAGAGGTAGCAGCAGAGCATATTTCCACCTGCTTGGATCTTCATTCAGTCGATCACAGCTTGGCAGCTTCAGAGGCAACATGAGAGGGACGTAGCTGTAATTTCCACCCAAGCTTGGAAACATGTCCGGCATCCTGTAAAGACCTCTTCCCATTAAAGTCACTCATTTCCAATGGTGTGGATTTAACTCTGATTCCCAGGTTGGATCAGTGAAGGTGAGGAAGGCGAGAGGAACGTGACGAGAGAACAAACCCGATGTGTCTCAGGAGAGATGGAGAAAGTCAGTGTCGGCCTTCTGGAGGAGCACTTCCTTTTTCACAGCCTGAAGCAAGCATGCATGGATGGTGTGTTTCCTGCTGATGAAGAATCACGAGGAATGAGGAGAAAAGGAAGGAAATCAGTATGTGAAGATAATGGGTTTAATGGTCCAGTTCATGTCCTTAAAGGTTCCCCTAATCTAAATCTGCCTGTTGAAAGTTTGAATCTGTTGTTAAAAGAATCCAATGAGAGTTTCTGGGTTTTATTTAGACTCTTCAGCCTCAGGCTGTCACATTAAACTAACCTGGATCATAGAAACAAGTCCCAGTAATTAATCTCTATCTGCTGGCTAGTTTAATGCTTTGTTATCTTAAATGTTTCATTTCTTTATTTCATTTTGAACACTTTGGCGTTCCGTACACAGCTAATGTAAAACTATAATAAAAGTATAATCCCAACAGAAAGTAACATGGATGGAGTGGTGGACTGGATCAGATGTTTTTATTTATTTACATTAATATTTTTATTCTTACTCATTTTCACTGCACAGCAAACATTTTACTGCTGTATATTTAAATCAGTATAAAGGTTTAGTAATGAAGATGCTTTATGGACTGCATTAATAAAGTAAAACAAAACATTTAAAACATCAATTCCAGCTTCATGGATGTTTATATCTCAGCTTCTCATATTTCTAAGCTTTGTCATCTTTGTCAGGCTTTGCTATGGTGTCATTTCTTTCTTCAAAGGGAATTTTGTCAGATATTTCTAATGACTGTTTAAAAATTTTAACTGTTTAGTCTTTGAATGGTGTTTCTGTTGAAACAGGGCAGATTTTCTCACTCATGAACAAAAATCCTTTCAGTGAAATCTGAAATCTCTTTCAGGTGTTTCAGAAACTGTGCAAAGTTTTGCTTCAAAGGTAATTATGTTTCTGATTGAGCCACATTATTTAATGCATTTGTCCGTCAATTTCAACACTGCGGGAGGATTAGCCAACTCAACCACAACACAACAATATAAATAGTACATTACATTTGTAGTCAGAAGTCGGACATTTCCAAGTTTTGAGTGATCAAAAACGAGTAGAACGCCCTTCAACCTGACTTAGAAAGTCACAAGTTCACCAAGCAGAAATGCAAAATTCAGCTCATAGAAATCATAGTGAGAGATGGAGTAACACACTGTTTATTTGCACTTTTACATGTTGTTTAATTAAAATCACACAATTTTATTGCATAACTCCATAACACAGAACCACTGATCCAGGAGTACTTTCTATGCTCATTTAGTGCCTTCATCTAGGAGACAAACAACAGAGAGAGAGCTTAAAGCATAGGGCAGCACTAACGGCAGATAATGCATAATTGGAGAGTAGTGTGAGAACGTAGCGAAGAGGGTGAAAGTGGTCATTATGTCCTCCAGCAGCCTAAACCTATAGCAGCATAACTACAGAGATAGCTCAGGATAACCTAAGCCACTCTAACTATAAGCTTTATCAAAAAGGACAGTTTTAAGCCTAGCCTTAAAAGTAGACAGGGTGTCCGCCTCACGGACTAAAACTGGGAGCTGGTTCCACAGGAGAGGAGCCTGATAACTAAAGGATCTGCCTCCCATTCTATTTCTAGAGACTCTAGGAACCACCAGTTAACTAGGAGATGGTTTCATAATTGTCTAATCAGAAACCAGTAATAAAAAAACAGAAAGGTGGTTATTTAATTTTTATGTTGAAATATTAAATATCAGTACAAACCATTTATTTCAATGGGTTAAAGGTTGAAGGTGATGGTGACCCCCTCCAGTGTTTATTTTGTTTTGATTTCAGAAATTATCAGCAAAGAGCAATGTGAGAGTTGTGTGTTCGATTCCAGCTTCCTCCTGTCACATGTCAATGTGCTCTTGAGCAACCCCAAGTTGCCTACAAATCAACATATTGAATGAGTGGGTGAGCGTGACTCTAGTATAAAGCTCTATTAATTCAGCCCATGTAGTTTTCATAATAAAACAAATATAGATCAGCAAGAAGATGACATAAACACATTTTAAAAACTTTAAAAAGTTTGGTTTAGAATAAGTATTTAGATCAAAAAGTCAATTGCATTGCATTGTGAGCCTGGTGTTGAAAACACACCTCTACCATATATGGGCAGTGACGTCATGGGGTGAAGGAAGTACTTGAGTCAGAAAAAGAGAAAATTGATTTTTATTTCTATAAATATGAAACTAAATCAGACCAAATTAAAATTTCTGTTCATCTGTTTTTGAACACAAGAAAGAAAAAAGGTTATAATATTTTAGCATTTAAAACAAAATTCAAATGTTTGTTTGTTTCTCAGTACTGGTTTTATGATGGAAAAAGTCCAGATATTAAAAGCTGTTTAGATGGTCATCATCAGCAGTGACAGGAGAAGGTTTCGGAGATTATGGTTATGATACAGGTCTCTGTGTATGAAGCCCTCATTAATCTGAGGTGTGTGTGTGTGTGTGTGTGTGAAAAGACCATAATAAACTGTGGACTTTAGATTGTTATGAAAGCACCTCCTGTCTTCTCCAAGCCTCCAGACTCACCTGTCAAGAGCGGCTCAGCAGGTAACTTCGGCTCATGTGAAACTCACACTCGTCTCACTCTAGGAACCATTTTAATAGAACTCTTTACAATGGTTCTGAAACGTTTCTACCTTTCAGAAACAGAACTTGCTTTGTTGATCTGTACTTGCTTTTATTTAGTTGAAGCCTACAAATCGTGCAAACGTCCGCGCACTGAACCTTAAAAATAAAACGAAACCGTCTGATTTTCATAAACATTCTGTTTACTTGGTTGTTTTTTATTATTCGTGTTAATCAGGTTTATCATAAATTAATAGAAAATTGATAGATTTCCTTAAAAAAATAATGTCCATATAAAGACATAGAGACATGTTTTCTTTATTTTGAAAAGTCCGACGGAAGCGCTAGCTTCATTATTCAGAAAAGGTCAACATGATACAGGAAACTCAACATTGTGATGAGAGGGGGACAATAGAACATGTAATTTTAGTATGTCAGAGATATGAGTTAACAGGATTATGATTATGAACAACACGTACACAAAGTAAATAGACATGTTTTCCCACAATTCTTACCAGTAGGTGGCGGTAATGCACACAATATGATTTTTGCCAACCGCCAAAAAACCTAAGAAGAAGGAGTGATATCTTAATTCTTAATCTTAATTTGCTACGTGTTTAGCATGCCACTGAAATATTCCTTATAAGTGTTAACGGTAACAGCTTTACATATTTAAAATCAAACTGTGACATAGTTAGACGCTCGTTTATTGTGACGTTTCACCCAAACGTAAGTCCGCATTTCTTATATTTAATCGTACGTCTTTTAACAGTAAGGCATATGCTAGTTACATAAAAATCTTACGTATATTTTATACTATTAATAAAGATGCTTGGTGTCCTGATTTGTAGAACTGCATTTATCCAGCAGTCAAATGGACGACCCTCTCAAGATGGCGTACACGTCAACTAGTCCGCCATCTTGGAAGGGGAGACTACGTGTCGTATTTGTACATGTACATATTTATACGACCTAAGCCGTATAAATATGTAATATATTTATATATATAGTATAAATATTTATACTATTATATATATAATATTTATACTATATATATTACGATACAGATACTATAATATGTATAGTATTTATACTATAATATATATATAATATAAATATTGTCAATATGGCAGGACATTAGTCCTGACATATTGACATTAGTCCTGCCATATTGACAATATTTATATTATATATATTATAGTATAAATATTGTCAAAATTGACAATATGTGCGGATAGTTTTATATGATGAAATTCCAACAGACAAGAGCTTCCTCAGGAGATGGTCAGCCGGTCCCCAGCAGGGGGATCTGTTGTTTCTGGTGCTGAACATGGTCTTATTGACATAATATTGGCACATAAAGTCACTAGACATGACATTTTGGATGATCGAAGTTGTAACTGCTAATTCAATGATCTTAGTTTCAATTGTCTTTATTGAGTTTGGTGGCAACCATTAGTCCTAGGAAGCAGAAATGCTCTTCATCTTGTTCCCTTCATGTTTTTTATGTTGAATTTGTCTGTTTTCATCTATGCTCAAATACCTGCAGACATTGTCCTGATCAGGGCTCTGGATCTCATTACTTTTATTGCTAGGTCATACTGTAAACGGTACAGTGTGAACAGGGTGTGTATTTAGGGCTAATAAGACTGGTTCAGCCGTGCTTTGGTTTGTACGTTGTAGCGAGGAGCTGTGTGCTGCCTGTACCCATACAGCTGCTGACCAGCTGCTGGGGTTCATTGAAGGTTTATCATTATTGAATGGTTAATGTTGGCCTGACATGATGGCATAATTACTTCTCAATGATTAAGTGAGTGATGTCTGGTTTTTTTGAATAAATTCCAGTTTCAGAGATTTCCACCAAGCCCCTCAGTGCCTCTGAGTTTCCAGTTGTTCTGTGAATAAACCCACATGTAAACCTTGAAGTGCCTCCGCATTTCCCCGGTGCACAACTGCATTCATCTGCAGCAACAGTATGTGGTCCATGGAAATGTTGAGTAACATGAGGTCATTTTGCGCCTCTGTCTCATTCTGCCTCTCATTTACATGCTTATTTAAAGCGGCGCATGTCAAGTTAGCTTTCTGCACCGCTTCACGCATCTGCTTTGGTTTTTCAGTGTACGCCATGTTTCATGTTCATTTCCTTGTACATGAGTCCCCTGGTTAGTTATTAACGCATAAAATAATTTAGATCAGAATAAACATTTAAACAACAAAGGACACTTTAACGTAAATTTGTTAAGATTCCCTGGAAAGGTGGAAAAAGGTGGAACGTTAGGTGTAATAAAGTAAATGCTTCGATGCTCACACTTCATTCATGGCAGAATGTAAAGAGACTCCTTTTTACCCAGATAGATGAACTTCACCATGTCGGAACGTTTCCATCTGAACACACCTCTGCTGGAGAGCGTCAGCATGTCCAAACAGCTGGGAACCACCGTCTATTTGAAGATGGAAAATTCTCAGCCCACCGGTTCCTTCAAGATCCGTGGGATAGGACACTTCTGCCAGCAGGTGGGGGAGCTGTCCAACTCTTCTGGACCTCCTATCTCATGTCTGATGTTGACTGACTGATGTGTTGTTTCAGCTCGCCAGACAGTCCAGAGGAGTTGTCTGTTCTTCAGGTAAGGTCTGAATCATGGCCCAGCCTTCATGTTGTGCTGCTTTGATACCAACAGGGGTGTTTTCTCCAGGTGGGAATGCAGGTATGGCTGCAGCCTTCGTGGCCAGGAAAATGGGGCTTCCAGCTACAATCGTAGTTCCCTCCTCCACCTCTCAGCTGGTGGTCAGGAGACTCCAGGATCAAGGTGCTACTGTCAGGATCGTGGGGAAGGTAAACAGTTTTTTTCCCAAGCAACCAGACTTCTTTGTAATCGTTTAAAGATGTTTGAGGTTTTCCAGGAGCACCACAGAAACTCCAGATGGCAACCCTTCCAGAACACCATCCATAGACCTGGTAGGGCGTGGACCTTGAGCTGTTTGTCAGTGTGTGGTTCATGGGTTGGAGATAAATCAACAGTTTAAACACTTTTAAAGATTATATAAATGTCTGGCTGCCTGGAAACGAATACAACAAGATGTTTTCTGGATCTGAGGAGAAATTTGGTGGTTGTTGTTCTTGACCTCTCAGGTTTGGGATGATGCCAATGCAGAAGCTCTCAGAGTGGCAGAAACAGAAGAGCTGACCTTCGTTCCTCCATTTGATCACCCTCTGCTTTGGTAGAAACTCTTTTCAAAGAATCAGCCAATGAACCTACCATATTTCGAAATATTCCTGCATCTTTTCTGTGATCCATTTACAGGGAGGGCCACGCGTCTCTGATGGTCGAGGCTGCGGCCTCTTTGGGCCCCGGTGTGAAGCCCGGGGCCGTCCTGCTCTCTGTGGGAGGAGGAGGACTCCTGTGTGGGGTTATCCACGGTCTAAAGGATGTTGGCTGGATGGATGTGCCTGTCATCGCCATGGAAACAGTCGGGGCAGACTGTTTCAACGCTGCGATTAAAGCAGGGAAGGTGGTAACCTTGGTAGACATCACCAGGTTGGTATAAACAGGTTGAATCTTGTTTGGCTGTGAAGCTGCTGTAGTGAAGAACTGTTATCCAGAGTCCCTGGAAAATACCCTTGATGGAGCTTTGAAATGCAGCCACAACAACTTCTGTCCTGAATCTTTCAAATCTAATTGTTTCTAAGTGTTTCAGAAAAAATGGTCTGAATGTCTGTTAGAGTGCTAAAGTCCTCTAATATTAATGATCCACATGTTTCCCGAAGTCCACCTCTGTTTGGCTAATCAGGTCCTTGTGATGACTCCTTCACCCGGGAGCCTCGGGCTCCTGAGCCAGCTACGTTCTGAGCCTCACACAGACCAATGAAATGAACCAGAACCAGATTAAGGTTTTGTCCGACCAAATCAAACATGAGTCTGATCATCTTGACGGTTGCGATAAATGTTTTCATCACATTTTTATGTGAATTCCTGCAAAGAGTTTTGTTACATCAAGTGCTCAGTAAGTCAGAACCAGAACAGACACCCAAAGTTCTGAGGTAATAGAACTCTGAATTCTGGGTGTGTTTATCGATTATTTAAATATCTAAATAACCTTTAAATAAAGTTCAGCCTTTAGTCATCTGAGATAATGCTCTGAACCCCTTCAGAAAACCTTCCCCATGTTTTTTTTTTTTTTTTTTTTTTTTTTTTTTTTTTTTTTTTTTTTTTTTTTTTTTTTTTTTTTTTTTTTTTTTTTTTTTTTGGCGGGAATTATTGACATGTTTGGTTTTTATTGGTCTCCTTTTGTCTCTTTTTACTTCATTAAAGCATCAGGAAATCAATTCAATTCAGTTTATTTATATAGGCCAAAAAACCAACACAGTTCGTCTCAAAAGGCTCTTCACAAAAGGAGGTTCATTACATTCCAAATTAAAATCCAAATTCATTTAAACAGTGCCAGCCAAGATTCAGTTATTTTTTTCAAAAGGATAAAAAGTTTTTCTGTCTAAGGAAAACAGCAGATTGCATCCAGTCAGTGACTTGGAAGGCATTCACTCCTCCTGGATGAACATGTAGAGACAGTGGACAGTCACTGGCGTTGACTTTGCAGAAAATCCCTCATACTGAAGCATGCATGTAGCGACAGTGGAGAGGGGAAAAATCCCTTTTAACAGGAAAAAACTTCCAGCAGAACCAGAAAACCAGGCTTGGGTGAGCGGCCATCTGCCACGACCGACTGGGGGGTTAAAAAGAGAGAAAAAAGCAGAGACCCCAAAGGAAAAAAGAAGCACTGATCCAGGAGTACTTTCTATGGGGAAAAGGAAAAAGTAAATGTTAAATGGATGTAGCTCCTTTAGTCGTTTCACCTAGAAAGAAAGAACAGATTTAAACTCTGAGGGCCAGTTTTCAAGGTTAGAGTCTGAAGAGAGCAACATAGAGTTAGTCACAGTAGAAGCTCAGTCAGTAGCTATGTCTAGGAGAGAGAAAGGGTTAAACACTGAAAGACAGGGCCATGGGAATCGGTAGAGGGTGAGCATTAAGTTGTTGCCAAAAGCAAAAAAGTTGGAGGATTCCCCCTCCCAAAAGGTGTCACAGGTAGACACCGAGTCAGGCCAGGGAGCTTCTAGGAAGAGAAAGAGAGAGAACAAAGTTAAAAAGTGAAATAACAGCAAAAAAATGCAAAAATTGGAGAGTAGTGTGAGAATGTAGCAAAGAGGGTGAAAGTGGTCATTATGTCCTCCAGCAGCCTAAGCCTATAGCAGCATAACTACAGAGATAGTTTCAGTTCAGATTATTTAGTTAAACAGCGCTTATTTTCAACAATGTCGTTTCAAGACACCCCACAAAGGGTCCCACTGATGGTCATTGTTATACTAAAAACCACAAGGATTGGGATACCTCTCTCTGTCAGACTCAGAATCAAGCTTAGTTTGGATAAAATTAATATAATCCATCATCTCATGAATTATTAGTTAATTGTGCTTTTTCTTATCCCTAATTTAATAGCAATTAATTTGATTGCACTAAATAAAGATTGTCTTTGTTTAAATAGGTAAGAATTACTTTAGAGTAAAGGTTTTTTGACTGATTATGATCCAGATTTATTTATATAGAGTAATGTAGTTTCATGTAATTTGTCAACGCTGCGCTCCTGAATGCACCCTGATCTGTCACTGCTGACCGTCCACAGCGAGGCGACGTGTCTTGGAGCGAAGACGGTCTGCCAGAGAGCCTTCCAGTACAGCCAGAGCAGCGAGCTGACCATCATCTCTGAGCTGGTGACTGACCAGGAGGCGCTGCATGCCATCCACATGTTCCTGGGTCAGTGTGTTGGCTTCCTCCAAACATCTGGCTGAGGGCTGCTCTGTGACTGAAAGAGCCTCTGCTGCTTGTCTTGCAGATGAGGAGCGGGTGCTGGTGGAGATGGCTTGTGGAGCAGCGCTAGCAGCCATCTACAGCGGACTGATACCCAGATTACAGAACCAAGGCAGATATTCTGACACATTTCACCTTAAAACAAGTTTCATATCACACCATTATTGTTACTATTATTATACATTATTTTACAAACTCTGCTGCTTCAGTTATTGTTCATGTGTTTAGATCAGATTAAACCATGACTTATTATACAGAGTTTAATTACTTTAATTAACAGAAAACAAAACTTATTGTATATATGCACAAAGTTTTAATCTATTAAAGCTTTTTGCCTTGAAGATTATCTTAATTTGTTCTTCTTTGACACAGAAACATGTAAATCCAAAGTTGTTGGATCCACAGAACCACAGCAGCTTGTATCCGTGTCTTTAGAGACTCATCTGAGCCTGAAATCTTTTTTTAGGTCGTCTGCCGACTCCCTTGGGCCCCCTGCTGGTGATTGTGTGCGGTGGCAGTAGCATCAACATGGAGCAGCTGAGCAGCCTCAAACAGAAGCTGAGGAGCTGAACCAATGCATTCTGGGAAATATGCAACCACCCGATCATTTAGAAAAAATCTAATTAAGACTAATTTAAAGTGCAATACTTTTTATATGTAAGTGTAATGAATAAATTAATTCCGTTAGGTTTCTCTGACTGCAGCTCACATTTTCACCACATGGTGGTGCCATAGTTTGCAGAAGGAAGCCGAATCTGTAGTAATTATTTAATTATTTGTAAATTTTAGTTTGTTTCCATGGATTCATCTTCATAATGAAGTGGATTATTTAAAATAAAGAGAGTTTATGCCTGTTTTGGTTCCTTATTAAAGAGGTTTGAGTTTATTGCCATGGTAACAGTTGGAGTGCAGAAAGTTCAGCTGGACCGTGGTTCTTCTCAGCTGGACCGTGGTTCTTCTCAGCTGGTGGAATAAGACACGAAGCTGAAAATGGATGTTATTTCTGCATGTCATCATGATGCCTCAGACAGAACTATGGCACCAGATGCAGTTTACTCTCTGGGCTGCAAAGATTTATATAAAGCTATTTACTCATCATTTAAAATAGAAGATTTCTGAATTGTTCCTAAAAGGATATTGTTTTACTGTCAACATCCGGACCCGACCACTACGTTTCTGTACAGTTCTGTAAAAATTTGAAGGTTTTTTAAAATAGACTCAAAGAATTGTTTTTATTTCCTTTAATTTATTCCACCGTCCTGTGTGTGTCTGTGATGGACTGACGACCTGTACTGGGTGCACCGCCTCTCGTCCAATGACAGCTGGAGATAGGAACCAGCCCCGCCGTGGTCCTGCATGGATAAGCAGGTCTAGATGATGGATGGATGGCATTTATTCCACCTCAAGGATGATTGAAGTTCAGCGTGCTGTAAGCTCATTTTCTGAGTGGGGATCAGTGTCTGATGACATCACAATGGGCAGTTCTGTGACGGATTCTGAGAAAGATGACAGACCTGATCAATGTTTTCAGACTGATCAGCTGTATTATGGATACTGAATGTAACCCTAATCAATCACCACAGGTTCCTTCAGGTTCGACCAAGATTATCCAGCATCCTGTCCTCTCAGAGAGCGGATGTGCTTCATCTCCTGGATGAAACCAGGCACCTGGCAGACGGAGGAGCTAATGGACACAGCGGCCTGTTTCTATGACAACAGAAAGGAGATGCTTTGATGAGGCCGTCAGTGAGTGGCAGCTATAAATAGAAGGAAGTCAACATGCGCAGGTACTTATTGCCCTGCAGTATATGTGGTATTACTGTAAATCACAAGAACAGCATCTAATCAAGATCCAGAACCCACCCAGAATTTTTACTCCATGTTTTTGAGTTTATATCAGAGAACCAGCAGCCTGCAGTATCAATCCCAACCTTGATTTGCAGGACATAAACGAGGCCTAATGAAGCTAATCAGGAAATACAGGGGTTGGACAATGAAACTGAAACACCTGGTTTTAGACCACAATCATTTATTAGTATGGTGTAGGGCCTCCTTCTGTGGCCAATACAGCGTCAATTCGTCTTGGGGAATGACATATACAGTCCCTGCACAGTGGCCCAGAGGGAGTTTTAAGCCATTCTTCCTTGCAGGATAGTGGCCAGGTCACTACGTGATACTGGTGGAGGAAAACGTTCCTGACTCGCTCCTCAAAACCCCCAAAGTGGCTCAATAATATTCAGATCTGGTGACTGTGCAGGCCATGGGAGATGTTCAACTTCACTTTCATGTTCATCAAACCAATCTTTCACCAGTCTTGCTGTGTGTATTGGTGCATTGTCATCCTGATACACGGCACCGCCTTCAGGATACAGTGTTTGAACCACTGGATGCACATGGTCCTCAAGAGTTAATCCTGTTGGATGTGGTTCGTCCTTCTTGGTGGTATGCTGACATTACCCTGGATACCGTGGCTCTTGATACATCACAAAGACTTGCTGTCTTGGTCACAGATGCGCCAGCAAGACGTGCACCAACAATTTGTCCTCTTTTGAACTCTGGTATGTCAGCCATAATGTTGTGTGCATTTCAATATTTTGAGCAAAACTGTGCTCTTACCCTGCTAATTGAACCTTCACACTCTGCTCTTACTGGTGCAATGTGCAATCAATGAAGACTGGCTACCAGGCTGGTCCAATTTAGCCATGAAACCTCCCACACTAAAATGACAGGTGTTTCAGTTTCATTGTCCAACCCCTGTAGGTTGAGAGCAGTTTAAATTACACTAGAAGAAATGATCTTCATTCTCCTCTTGTTCAAGTGTCATTTTGTTAAAAGTCAGGCGTTGAAATCCTTTGGGTCACAAAGTTTTATTTTCTACATAATAATCAGTGATACATTAATATTGACTGACCTGTGAAATTCACAGGAAGTGTTGACTTCAGCAAACTAACTGCTTGATTGCCAACATCTTTCTGTGAATGAGGTCAGTGGGCCGCTGGTGGAAGACAGTTCTTGGAGTTAATTAGCGGAGCATAGTGGTGTTTCAGTAATCAGAACCCAGGCATCAGGAGGTGAACACCCGAGGCTCTGAGTCAAGAGGAGGAAGAGCTGAAAATGTAGGAAAACGCAGAAATTTGCAGGAGTAATTAATACTTTAGCTTTGGATGAAGGAGAACTTTATAGTTCAGCTTAAACTTAAAACATCAAAGTAGTTATTTTAGTGGTTATTCAGAAAATGAAGCTGTATAGTTTCTTTATTTCATCCTCCCAGCTCTTTGAACCCCCCTGCTGTGAATCAGAGCTGCTCTATGATAACAGCTCCATGTTAGCATAGGAGGAGCATAGCAGGAATAACTCAGCTTAACTGTTTGAGTTCAATTTGGTTTATAAGTTTACAATAAGTAGTAGAAGTAAAATGGGAGGCAGATCCTTTAGTTATCAGGCTCCTCTCCTGTGGAACCAGCTCCTAGTTTTAGTCCGTGAGGCAGACACCCTGTCTACTTTTAAGGCTAGGCTTAAAACTTTCCTTTTTGATAAAGCTTATATATAGAGTAGCTTAGGTTATCCTGAGCTATCTCTGTAGTTATGCTGCTATAGGCTTAGGCTGCTGGAGGACATAATGACCACTTTCACCCTCTTCGCTACTTTCTCACACTACTCTCCAATTTTGTATTATTTGCTGTTATTTCAGCTTTTAACTTTGTTCTCTCTCTTTTCTCTTCCTAGAAGCTACACCTGGCCTGACTCTGTGTCTACCTGTGACACCTTTCTGGAGAGGGGAATCCTCCAAGCTTCTGCTGGCAACAACTTAATGCTCACCCTCTACCGATGATCCACATGGCCCTGTCTTTCAGGGTTTAACCCTTTCTCTCTCCTAGACATAGCTACTGACTGAGCTTTTACTGTGTCTAACTCTCTGTGCTCTCTTCAGACTCTAACCTTGAAAACTGGCTCAGAGTTTATCTGTTCTTTCTTTCTAGGTGAAACGACTAAAGGAGCTACATCCATTAACATTTACTTTTCTTTCCCATAGAAAGTACTCCTGGATCAGTGCTTCTTTGTTCTCTTTGTGTCTCTGCTCTGTTCTCTCTAACCCCCAGTCAGTTGTGGCAGATGGCCGCTCACACTGAGCCTGGTTCTGCTGGAGGTTTCTTCCTGTTGAAAGGATGTTTTTCCTCTCCACTGTCGCTACATGCATGCTCAGTATGAGGGATTGCTGCAAAGTCAACGCCAGTGACTGTCCACTGTCTCTACATGCTCATCCAGGAGGAGTGAATGCTGCAAGTCACTGACTGGATGCAATCTGCTGGGTTTCCTTAGATAGAAAAACTTTTTATCCAATTTGAATAAATAACTGAATCTGACTGTTTTAATAGTTAGGTTTAATTGGAATGTATGAACCTGACTTTTGTGAAGTGCCTTGAGACGACAAGTGTTGTGAATTGGCGCTATATAAATAAACTGAATTGAATTGAATAAATTCACTTATTTATCAAAAGCAAGATACAATAATGTTTCAACTTTTATACGTCAATAGAGTAAATAAAAATGTCTCGTATATAGCTGGTTAGGTTTAAGGAAACGTTATGGTTAAAACAATACATTTTATTGTCGACTAATGAGAAATGAATAATTATTCAAATAAATTATGTTATATGGCATATAGTACTGTACAGAATTTAATAAAAGTTATTTTAACTTTCAGTCACCAAATAAAACCAGAGCATAAAGCCATTTGTTCTTATGTTCCGTGTGTGTTTTGGACCGTACCACCACTCGCCCTCCCCCCGGCCTCCCTCTCACAGTGGACCGGTCCCCCCTTTTTTACCGCCCACTTTGGTTGAAGCCAAACAGAACATCATGGCGATTGATGGTAAGTAGGCCAATAACGTCTCTGCTCTCCGCGTTAATTAAGTCCATCTGGAAGCGGTCCTGGTCCGGGCGGACTGTGGGGACTTTAAGCTGTATTTCCGCTCAGGGAGGTGAAACCTGTGTCCGGTTCGGATCCGGTTAGAGGAGCTGTCATGTTTGTGAGAAACGGTGATTTTCCGTCCGGATCTGTTTGTAACCATGGTGCTTAAAGGACAGCTCCTGTCTCCCTGCTTGTTTTTCACTAAACCAGCTGTTCTGCGGCTCGGTTCGGAACTCAGAACATCATGTTGGTGTTGTAGAACTTAAAGAGCTGCTGCAGCTTTGAAACTAACTGGTGGCTGTTTCCCGCTTTCTTTTTCTCCTCAGTGTTGCCTTTCATCAGGATGTGACTTGATCCTCAACCTGCCAGGTTCTAATCGGATCTGTTTGACTTATGGTTCACTTACCGATCTGAGAGTCCAAGAAATGAGTTTCCTCCAGTCTTTAAAGGAGGAAAAAGGGAGAAATATGAAGACATTAGGGTTCACTTCCAGCTGCTGTAAACTAGGCAAATAGAGCATCTGCTGCTGGAGCCCTGAAGTTTTATTCATCACACTTGTCAAACTCCAGCACCATTCATGTTTAGAGGCAGAACAATACATTTGTGTTTTACACTTTTCATATGACGCAGAACCACAGGAATCTGGGTCCTGTTTATGGGTTTGTGCTACGATCTGCATATATTCTCCACATATTCATCCTGTTGACAGCAGGTCCACCTGGAGTCTGAGTCTGAGTCTCATCTGACCAGAGCTCTCAGATCCAATTAACTCTGCTGGGACCCAGTAGATGAGGAATGAGAGTGGGACCTACTGGGACTTTGTGATGTGTTGATGATGGTAGGATGGAAATGGCTGTTTTTCCCAGCATGCCTCCTGAACGAACAGATGGCCTGTAGATAGTGTAGTTATTACTTGAATAGCATGTTCTCTTGTATTTCCCATTTTGAAGACTGGCTAAAAGAAAAGGGCTTCTGTGTTACATCATATACCTGTATGTTCTCCAGGGAATCAAGACGTTTTATATTTCCAATTAAAATCTCAGCTTAAAATAGTAAAAAAATCAATAAACTGTTTGTTGCCAGTCATTGCAGCTCTGCTCATTTTGTTAAAAACTATTAGTTCTTGACATGATTTTCGTTCTCTCTGAATAAATGTTCTCATGTAAAGGTTTGATTTGCTACATGTTTGACTCAGATTATGTTGCAGCAATAAGAGGTGGATTTATTTCAAGGCTTGTTAGACATCTTTAGCAGATGTTGCTGCCATTGTCTCTCTTGAACACCTCCATCAAACCTTCATCTTGGCTGAACGACAGGCCTGCCTGACCTCAGCCTGGGGTTCCTGAGGAGGCTGTCATCACAGAGACTCTTCTGCAGCATGAAGAAGCTCCTCGGGTCCTCTGAGGCACCTGCAGCATCCAGGAGGAGGCTGGGTCTGGACCGGTCAGCTCAGTCTGGGCCACCATCAGCAGGAGGAGTCACAAAACACTCCTGCCTGACATTTTGAGACCAAGCATTTTTCAGCTGCATAGTGTCGTCTTCGGTGCTGCCGTGGAGGAATAAATGCAGGAATTATTTGTTTAAAGTTGGGAATCAGAAGCAAACCAGATTTAGTGCCACATAACCACAGATGGCAGTGGCATCATCTTCACAGTGAAGATCTTTAATATTTATGATGATGTAAACTTGTTAGTGGCTACAGGACCTGCAGCTTCACATACTCCACCCTGGATATTCATTTAAATGTATGATGCATTTAATGTGACCAACCAACACAAACCTAATGGAAATTACCAACCAGTTGCCTTCACAAGTTATCTAATTAGTGAACAGAGCCCAGCTGTGTGTCACTTCATCTAAAGCCCCTTCTAAAAACACTTCAAGGTGGGATTAAGGTACCTTTTTGCCGTCACCACGTGTTCTGTGTCAGCCTCGATGTGGGGAGGGAGGTTAAAGTCTGCCTGTCTCTGACTCCATAAGCAAGGAGGTCACGGGCATCAGCATCGGCTGACCCGTGCAGAGAGACATTTTGTGGGTTGAGGGAGGGATCTGGTGATGATTTATGGTTTGTGCAACCCTCCAGCTGCAGGATTTAAATGCAGAAACAAAACTGATTTCTGGTGATAAGAGGAAGAAGGTGGGATATAGAATTTCAATGTGCTGCATTTTCTTGGCCGACGGATTGAATACAGATGCTCATCATTTTCCTTCAGCTTGGCAGTTCTTCAGAGCAGCACTTCTTTGTGCTGCTCTGGCAAATAAAATCCCAATGAAACAAACTGAAGTTTGTAGAAGGGATGGGACCAAATGTTTCTGTATTCAGAGGGAATTCACTGTTTGGTCTGTTTTTTCTGAGTGGTTTTCTGGGTTTCTTGGTTCCCAGCTGCCCAGGCCTGTTTTTAACCTGTCTTCATTCTTAATCAGTACTTATGGTCCTCTCTGGTTGCAGTCAGATCCCTTCATCACTTCATGAGCCAGAACACGTCCAGTCCAGAGCAGAAGCAACATAAAGCAGCAGACACACTCTGTGTTTTGTGGTTGCAGTGGTTATTTGATGGATACTGCAGCTCTACTTCCCGATCATTTCATTTCTGTTTTACGTTTTCTCTTTCAAAGCTTCCTTGTTGTTGCATGGAAACACAGTAGAAACATGGACGGGATGTTCACTGTTTTTAGGAGCTTGTTGCCTGCTGAGGAGCAGAAGAAGCTCCAATGATGAATCTGCTCTACAGTTGAAACGTGGCCTCTCCGGCGGGATAAAGGGATGGTCTGAGCTGGAACTGTTCCAGCGGTCATAAAGACAGCGTTAATCCAGTGTTTGTGTGTCTGTCCCACTGAAATGGGACATTTCTATCAGAGGCTTTAGTGGGATTTAAAATTGTGGTGAGAAGACATTTGGTTTGAAAATAAACTCACCAGATTTAGAAAGTGTGATTCTACTGGTGGGAGCTGTGGGCAGGTCAGGGATTTAGAGCTGGATAAAACAAAGCAGATCATGTTTCCCAGATGTAGAGTAGGTAGAAGCTGCATTTGTTTCAGCCATTGGGTAACTGACTAGTCTGTCGCATCCTGGAGCTAATTGGCTTACCTGCAGCTTATTATGTGCCTTTCCCAGAACAGCCGGATTTAGCTCAAAGCTTCCCAATAAAGACAGTGTGGGACGACCAAGCAGCCGTGATGCTGCTGACTGTAAACTAGTTCCTTCTGGAAGATGCATCTCTGGCTCATCTACTGCTGTAGATCTCTCGTTGCTCCTACTGTTTCAGCTGAAGTTTCAACCAGTGTCTTTTCCTTTGTTAGATTCGATTGTGCAACACGAGACCCGCTAAGGACCGTCTTCCATCTAAATAGGTGAACTGTTACTGTTGGCTTTGCTTTCCTGACTTTTAATTGTTTTCCTCTTAGCTCAGGAGTCATGTCAGCTGGTTGTAGAAACCTTCACCTTAATCCCTCATTTTAAACCAATTTCTCATTATCTTCTCTTTCCACAGTTTTAGTACATTTTTCTTTGTATTCAACTTTAAGCTTTTTAAAAAGATAACGGCATCTTTGAAAAAGTTCAGTCTGACTTCCAGTTGAACCAGTACTGTATGTCGGCATCGGCGGACACAGCACTGAAGTGGTTCACGTTTTGTCTGACAGAACTTGATTATGTGGGGTCGCCCAAGGCTCCATTCCTGGCCCTCCTTTATTTCACATTATTTGTCGCCACTGGGAGCTGTTGTAACTCAGCACCAGTTGTTGTCCCACTGCTATGCAGATGATCTACAGATCTACTTGTCTCTGAAGCCAGGTTGCAGTAATCTTCTCCATTCTCTATTAGATTGCATTGCTACTGTCTAACACTGGTTGGGCCAGAACGTTTTACTTCTAAACGTACTTCTAAAAGTATTTTATTTGGTGGCAACGGCATCGCAGATGTCAGAGCTTTGACTTTTAATCTAAAGAGCAGTGATAAAGACTTAGGGTGATATTTGAGGAGGATTTTACGTTTAAAAATCAAACTGACTCTGTGGTCAGGACAAGCGTCTTTTTTAAATCGTTCTGACCTGGAGAAGACCATTCATGCTTCTATCAGCTCCAGACCCAACTACTGTAATGCTCTCTATGTCGGTGTCTCCAGGTCAGGCCTAAATCCCCTGTAGCTGGTCCGGAAGGCAGTTGCCCGTCTTTTAGCTAACACATGCTCACATCACCACTGTTTTATATTCTTTCCATGAACTTCCTGTTCGTTTTAGAACTGATTTTGAATACTGTTCAAATCTTCATGCCATCACCCAACCGGGCCTCATTAAAAGCAAACATGTTTGTTCAGAAAGGCTTTTAAAGTTGCTTCGTACATTCCCTTTTAACCAAACGATTTCGTTTTCTGTGCTCTTTTTGAGTTTTTTTATAGATACAATTTTTTGTGTTTGATCTCCTTATTTGGATGTTTTAAGGCTTTTTCTAAACCAATAAATGAATGAATGACATGAAGCTTCCTATGGATGATCGGCCACATGCTGCATGCTGTTCTGGGGTCAGTAGTTTTGGTTTAAATAAGGAACCCTTCCCCCAAGCTTCGAGTTGGAGGAACGGTTCCGACTGTCTTGGTGTTTTTTGATGATGTCCTTCCACGATTTCCTTTACCGAGTGTTGGTGGTAACCCCAGCAGGTGGCAGGGATGTGTTTAAGGGCTCATCGATCCTGTTCATGGTGTTCATGGACAGAATCTCAAGGCATAGTTATGAAGAGAACGGTGTCTGGTTTGTCTGATCTTTACTTTTTGCAGTGGATGTGGTTCTGCTGGCTTCTTCAGGGCTTACCTGAAGGGTTACCAGGGCTGCCCTGGGTTTCTCGGATCATTGCCTTATCCACCTCATCCCAACTTACAGACAGAAACTAAGAGCTTCCAAACCCGTGGTTCACACTGTTAAAAAGTGGACTGAGGAATCGAAGCAGATGCTACAGGCCTGCTTTGAATGCACAGACTGGACTGTTTTTGAAACCTCAGCCACTGATTTAAACGAACTAACTGATGTGGTGACATCATACATCAGTTTCTGTGAGAACATGTGTGTGCAGACCAAGACCTTCTGCACCTTTGGGAACAACAAGCCATGGTTCACTCCACACCTCAGGAATCTGCGCAGGGACAAGGAAGAAGCTCACAGCAGTGGAGATTGGGCGCGGTACAGGCAGGCCAGAACAGACTAACAAAGGAGATCAAGGGAGCCAAGAGAAGCTACAGTGAGAAGCTGAAAAAACAGCCTTTCTATGGTGACACTTCGGCTGTATGGACTGGTCTGAGAAACCTGACTGCCTACAGAAGCCCCCCCCCCTTCCTGAAAAGTCCTCGCCTGGCCAACCGTCTGAATGGCTTCTACTGCAGACATGACAAGAAGCCATTCACACCTCAAACCAAACTCTCCACATCCTATTCAGGAACAAGTTCGACCAGTAAAGCAACCAACCCCCTACCTTCAGATCCTCTGCCTGCACTAAAGATCTCTGAGGAAGATGTAAACAGGCTCTTTCAGCGCATGAAAACAAAGAAAGTGGAGGACCTGAAAACGTTCCCCCATCATGCCTGAAAGCCCGGGGCCCAAATCAACTCGCTCCGATCTTCCCCGGAATCTTCAAAAAGTCACTGGAAAAGTGTGAGGGTCCCCTCCTGCCCTTTAAAACGATCCACCATCATCCCAGTGCCCCAAAAAAACCCACCATCCTAGGATTTTAAAGGACTACAGGCCCGTAGCCCTGACGTCTGTGGTCATGAAATCCCCTTTTAGGGCGGCTGGTGTTGAAAGCAACTGAAAAAGGGGGCCCATCACAGGCCCTCTAAAGGGACGCCCTGCAGTTTGGCCTTACCGAGCCAAACAGGTCGGCAGATGATGCTGTTAACCCCCTTTGGGTCTACACTTCATCCTGAAACACCTCGACCACCCAGGGACCAAGCCAGGATCCCGGGTTTTTAGACTTCAGCTCGGCCTTCAAAACACCATCATACCAGACAACCCCCCACCAGAAGCTCACCCAGCTTAACGTCCCAGCCCCCACCTGTCATTGGATCAACAGCTTCCTGACGGACCAAAAGACAGCAGGCAGGTTAGGACTGGGGGACCCTTTCTCCCGAACCCAGATCAATAAGTTTCGGTGCCCCCCCCAGGGGTGTGTTCTATCCCCCTTTCCCCCTTCTCCCCTGTACACCAAAATGGGTGGCACCTCAGCAGACTCCCCCGTGAAACTCCTGAAATTTTCAGACGACACCACTGTCATTGGACTGATCCAGGACGGTGATGAGTCTGCCCCCATACAGACAGGAGGTGGATCGGCTGGTACACTGGTTGGTAGTCAGAACTGCCTGGAGCTAAAACCCCCCCTTAAAAACTGTGGAGATTGGTAGTGGGTTTCAGAAAAAAAACCACCTCCATACACCCCCCCACCCCATCCTCAAACAACACCGTGTCGGCTGTGGATCACTTCAAGGGTTCCTAGGAACCCCCCCCTCTGAGGACCTGAGATGGTCTTCACACATAGACCGTTCGAAAGAAGGCCCAGCAGAGACTGTACTTCCTGAGGCAACTCAAGAAGTTCAACCTTCCACAGGAGCTGCTGGTTCATCTTTTCCACTGCCATCATTCAGTCTGTCCTGTCTTCATCCCTTCCAGTGTGGGTTTTGGTTCATCCACAAAACAGGACAGGTCCAGACTGCAACGGAAAAAATCAGGGACTGCAGAGAGAATCATCAGGGGAAACCCTTCCCTCCATTCAGGATTTATACAGGGCCTTTTGGGTAAAGGGAAAAGAGCTGCTAAAATCTCTGCAGACCCCACCCCCCCTGCACATAAAAACTGTTTAGAGTTTTACCTTCAGGCCGACGCTACAGAAGCCGTTCACTTAAAAAACCAGCCCCCCACAGAGGACAGTTTTTCCCTCAGGCTTTTTCTCTGTTGAACATTCAATAAAAATACAAAACAACAGCATACAGATGTTGCAAAATGCCCCTTTTTTTTTTATATATGGTGTATATTTTTACATTGTAAATTGTTTTAATTTCCCGTAGTGCAAAAAACAAAAACCAAAGAGCAAAGTGTACCGGAGTCAAATTCCTTGTTTGTATGTACAAACTTGGCAATAAAGCTGATTCTGATTCTGATTCAGGATGTGATCTTCAGGCTGCACTGAAGGTGTGAAGCGGATGGGGTGAGACTCAGCTCAGGTGGACTGACCTCTCTTGGTTCGGGGTCAATCTCTGCCTCATGTTTAAGTATCTTGGTGTCTTGTTAACAAGTGGTGGTGGAATGGAGCTGGTGATGGGCAGATGGAGTGGAGCTTCATCCAAGAGCTGAGCCAATAAGCCAAGTTCTTGATTTACCGGTTTGTCTACTGAAGGTTCTGATTCTCCCCTATGATCATGAGAAATGGATCAGAACAGAAATGGAGCAAGCATTACTTCCATGACAGTTTTCCTCCATTTCCAGGTCTGTGTTGTGTCCCACCCCATCATTTCTGTCCAATAGGAGCAACAATCGTGTCCCTTTGTTTACAGTCTAGTTCAATGCAAAAAGTTCAATGTGAAAGTGAACCGCGCCAAGCGAAAAAAATAGTCTGCTTCTGGTCCAGACCAAACAAATGGACCAAAGGACTTGTGTGTGTGAATACACTCTAATATGACATGATTACTAACAGCAGAATACTTCTTTAAACCCACAGTGCTCTCTGTCCTCCACAGGTTAATATTTTATTAGGTCAACAGAGCAAGTTTGTCTGAGTAAGGTCACAGGACGTTCTTCTCCTTGTCCTCTAGCAGATAACTGAGTCAGGTCGAGTTCTTTAGCCCAGCTTGCTGCGCTCTGGCCTCAGTTTTTTCATCTCTCCTGACACCAGCTGTTTCCAGGGGACGGCTGGAGGAGATTCCTTAAAGAAACTGGGACAAGACGTCTGCAGGAGGAGAAACTGCATCTTGATTCAGTGTGCAGAGGAAGAATCAGAGGAAGGAGTTCAGGAAGGATAATTCTGGGAGGCAATGGAAAAACATCTCTGATTCCAGACTTATCTTCTCAAAGGTCCTTTTAAAAAATCAATTGCTCAAGCAACCAGAAGACCACATTGATTATATATGAAAGACTTCTGTCCACGTGATTCAGGACAAGACCCAGAAAGCCAAAGTTAATGACATTTATTTTAAATCAGTTCATTAGATCTAATTTATATACAGAATTTATATATCATATTCAGTCAGTCAGGTACATCCAGAACAGTCAACCCGACCTGTCAATCAGTTCAGTCAGATTCAGTTATTTATTCAAATTGGTGAAAATGTTTTTCTGTCTAAGGAAACCCAGCAGATTGCATCGAGTCCTCCTGGATGAGCATGTAGCAACAGTGGAGAAGAAAACTCCCCTTTACCCTGAAGAAAAATCCGGCGAACCAGAACCAGGACCTGGCTTGATCCCCAGTAACAGCGCCCCCTGTGGTAGTTGTGTTCTTTACATAGAGAGCCTTACTGAAGTATGAATAGTTTACAGCAGAGGCCTTCAACAACGGCCTGCCCTCCACGGACCACTAGTGGGTATTTATGTCTTTAAACTCACATTACGATGAATCTAACATGGAGCATAAATGGAGGCATAAGTAATGTATTTAGGTCTGAAATGCACACATTCATTGGGCACAGCAGCTGTGCCCACTGGTTTGCAGCATCAAACTGGTGCACACAGCAAAGGTCAGCAGAGTTTGAAACAACGAGTTTGCAAAGTAGGTTGTGACCTCGATGATTCTGGACAACCTCCATGTTCTCTCAAATACACGACAGTTTCCTGACCTGAAAGAAGGAGGAACACTCCTTCTTTCAGGTGTCCACCAGCCAGGTTTCAAACATCATGGCCTGAGCATCTCTGCAAGGATTTACTGGTTTTCATTTACAGTCCAAGTGTTTGCTGTAAACTGGAAAAGAGCAGAGAAAGCTGTGTAGGAGCAAGGGGCTGCAGCGCCCCCTGTCTGTGAGTCCATGCTCTGCTGCAGGTCGCTTCCAAACAGCATCTGCAGGAAACAAAGATCATTAAGATGAAGGCAGCAGAAGAACAAACTGTTTTCTCCAAACAAAGGACCGAAACAGGAGTGAGGAGGAACAGAACCATGATATTCATCCAGACAGACATAACAAAGATTATGATAAATATTTCAGCTGGAGTTTATAAAACCGTACATTACAGCTGCTGAAGTGATTAGAATAAACTGCACGTTTATTAAGGTTGAACCAATAAAGTTTGACGTTAATCTGGAATATTTCATCAATAAAGACATGCATAGTAAATCAACACATTCTGCTGATTTCAAATAACCTTCTTACTGTTCAACCAGAATACCTTTAAAAAACTTTGTTCTACCCAGGTAGTTTAAGAGGAGTGGGTTAGTAATCATGAAAGGTGCCGACCAGTTAACTTCATCTGGTTCCACACACCCAGGTTTCTCATTTCTGGCTCACACTCTGCTTCTCAATCAGAAGATTCTTGGTTGGTTCCTGTATATCAGAGGCATTGATGGGTTGGAAACCTCAAGATGGATCTTGAAAATTTTGTCTTGCCGAAGCGTTCTGTGTTGGGGGCGGGGCTAAGAGGACCCGAGATGGTCTTCACACATAGACCGTGTTCAGAAGAAGGTCCTGCAGAGACTGGACTTCCTGAGGCAACTCAACCTTCCCCAGGAGCTGCTGGTCATCTTCTCCACTGCCATCATTCAGTCTGTCCTGTCTTCGTCCATCTCAGTGTGGTTTGGATCATCCACAAAACAGGACAGGTCCAGACTGCAACGAACAGGTCTGCCGAGAGGATCATCAGGGCTGACCTTCCCTCCATCTAGGTCAAGGGTCAGGAAAGGCTAACATCTCTGCAAACCCCACACACCCTGCAAACAAACTGTGTCAAACAAACTGTTTAGGGTTTTGCCTTCAGGTGGCGCTACAGAGACAGTTTTTTCCTCTGATGAACACCTCACAGCCTGAGTAGTCGGTTACTGTGCTGGAATCAAATAAGAATATTTGCCTTATTATAACCTGCCTCCATCTCCCATAAGTCAGACACTTACACCTCCTGCTCCTTGTCCTTATTTATTTCAGTATTTTTGCATATGGTGGTTGTTGTTTGGACTGATGTTGATATAAGATGCAGCTGATGGAAACATAATTCAGATTCCTTGTTAGTGCACACAAACTTGGCCAATAGAGTTTATTCTGGTTTTGATTCTGAAGTGGACGTAATTTGTCTTGTATTTTTCCTTCAATGCAGCAGTTTTAAAGTTTGATGGTGTTTATGATGATGGGTAAAGGAAACTGAAAGGATTGACTGAGGTGTCCCAATATCAACACGGAGCTGTTTTCAGAGGACATGAAGGAGAACTTGATCTGGAGTAGTGGACGAGCATGGTGAGCTTCCTCCCACATACAGCTGCAGCAACTTCATCCTCCGTTTGCTTGGCAGGGCTTAAACTCCTCAGCTGTGAGCTATATAGCTGAGTTACCTGCTGCGCTCCGAGCAGAGAAGACTGGATCTGACGGTTCTGCATGCAGCGATGCTGACAGCCAGACTTCATTAATATGCAAACATTTTATCAAGCTCTGTTTTATCCCATCTGACTCCAGGACAGACTTACAGATGTGCACCTTTGACAGCCAAAGGCAACGTCTGGTTTTACAATTTATTATTTGAAAGTAAATGTGAATGTTCTTCTTCTCTGTTTCAGTCCCACTGTCATCGTCCAATCAAATCTGATCTACTTTTTATTTTATGTTGGACGTAATGTTGGAGTCCAAGTCCAGCTGGTCTGATCTTTACATGTCAGAAAGGTTTGACCCTCAATGAGCTGCTTTCTGTACATCCTACAGTTCTTGCTGTGGAGAAATGTTTATGGGGGTCTGAAGCACCTGTAGCATCCTGTTTTCATCTCATAGGTTTTTCTTCTGACCTGAGCAGAACAAGTGATACCTGGACTGGACCAGTTCCTTCACAGGTGCTTCAGCACATAGCTTCAAGAAAAATCAGTTACAGCTGGTGCCCAGGACCCCATACAGACTCCACTGAGCCTGGTTGACACAGGAAGAAAGGCAGAGAACATGGTCCTCAGTTTCAGAAACCATGGAAACCGTTCGTATAACCATGGAAACGTTTTTTAGAAGTTGTATGCATGTTTTTGGATTGCGGGAAGAAAAGCTGTCAACACTGAAAACAGCCCATGTAAACATGTTAAAAAGTCCCTGCAGAAAGGATGGAGTTAAGTCCAGAAAACCAGCTCGTTTAAAGCCCGTTTCAGAGCCCTGTGAGTCCTGCAGTCTGAGCTGTTTGAAGAGCTCCACCTGCAGACAGCTCCCAGAGGAAGGGCTCAGACACCAGGAGGCCTCCACAGCTGTGAGTAATAGTTCCTGTCTGTGTCTGGAGGCCTGCCTGGTGGAAGGAGCAGCTCCCAGTGGGGGCACCAGCGGCTGACACACAGTCGCTGCAGCCGAACACGTCCTCCAGCTGCTGTCCGTCATATCTGTCCTATTAAGCTGAACACAGAAGTTCTCAGGGAGGACACCACTGTTGTCTTGTTTCTCAGTCAACCCCGTCAGCTTTTCCTCTCACCACCATCCTGTCCCTGTCCCCGTCTCTGTCCTCTGCCTGTCTTGTCCTTGTTACAATGTTTCTGCCTGTTGGTTCTGGTGTTTTCTCCATCACACTGTGGCTCATTCAAACTGCATTGTCTTTCCAGGTGGTGAGCGTCACTGTGGAGTACATGAGCTGATCTGCATCAGGAAAGGTAGAACCAACCTCTGCACCACATCTCCATCTCCATGAGTCTGTCCTGTTTGCATCTATCTTCGTCCACTTTTTAATGACACCACTGTTACTCTCTGATGTCTTTTCTTCTACTTGTGTGATGTTGTTGAAAAGTTATTAACAGCAGCTGGATGGATACATTAGTTGCCCAGAGTCCCTTACAAAACATCTAAACAGAACTATCGGGTCTATTTGGGTTTCTTATTCTGCCTCAGAAGAAAACATCTGCAGCCGCTGTGAAGTCCTTTATGTTTCAGTTTGAAAGATGGAGCATGTAAGAGAAGCTGCTGGTTGACCGGAGAGCTCTCAGAGCAGTGTAGATGTTAGGAAGATCAGACAAATGTGACGGGTCCAGACCGTTTCAGACTTTAAAAGTAGTCAGTAGAACCTTAAAAGGAATTCTAAAATGGACCTGGAGCCAGTGGAGAGAAGTCAGACTGGAGGTACATGTTCTGCTGCAATGAGAGTTGACTGATCTAAGCAAACAGACGAGGCCTCACAACAGTCCAAACCAGAGGTCCGGAGGTGAGGGAGGCATGAATCACCTTTTCCACGTCTCTCATTAGGAGATATGGTTTTATTTTGCTATTAGACGTACTTGGAAAAAGCTCGATCTCTTCATCTGCAGAGACCTGTGTGTCTAGTTTAAAGGTGCCCTCAAGAATAAAACCCCGACCCCTGACAGACAGTGAGGAGCCAAGAGGCCGAGACTGGGTCTGTTTCATCCCATAAATGTGATGATTTGGGTTTTGTTTTCAGAGGAAATTTCATTTTAACCAGATTTTTGGTCATTTAGACATTTAAAAGTGACTCCGTACATTTTTGGGTTAACAAGAAGATAAACATGGATATCATCTTCAAGCTATGATTGGGATGTTTTGCTTCCTAAAAGCAGAACCCAAGGGCAACGATTACTGATAAAAAGAAGTGGACCCAAGATGGTGAGGTCCACTGAATGGTGAGGTTCAGATTGCAGCCATCTCAGTGGACCTGCTTTCCCCAAAGGAAGAGAAGCTAATTAGTCAGAGCTACTGTAGCTGCTGCGTCTCTGCTTCTGATGGAGCTGTTTTGTGAAATTTATTTTTCTTCTTTGTTATTAGGCTGACTTGTGGCTCGTTTGTTGGCTGCTCCACCTGAAGCCGCAGAGAAACAGCTGGTTGGTGGTTAAACAATGTGGCCAGCAGAATGAATAAATAGATAAATACATGAATGAATGAATGAATGAATAAATGACTGTTTTTGCATTTCTATTTGTCTACTTCCTGTTGGGGTTTTTGCCAAAAAAAAAGGATTTGAACCTGTAAACATTTTTCATTTTTCAACTATTCATTAGAAATACAAACTTACAAATATTCACCTGCTAAAAGCTTGTCTCGGAACATCTGGAGATGTTTTTCAGCTCATATTTATTCGTCTATTTACAAATAAAACACTAGGAGACATTTCTTCACATCCTACCATAACAATGTTGTTCAGTTTTAATTATAAATATTTATAAGCCTTCAGATAGGCCTGTCTGGAAATGATCTACAGTCTATCTAGCAAAGAATACTGTTTGACTTGTTTGAACAATCAGGTCTTCACAGTCATGAACATTGCATTTGGACCTTCTCTGGAGCCCAGTCGGTGGAGTAATCTCACCTGAGGGCCTTTTCAACACTTTTGGTGCATAGGTTTGCTCAAGGTCAATTTTAATGTGTGAATGGTGCTTATAACGGGAAGCTCTGTGTGCTCCTTGATGACACCAGTTACACCAGTTGGATTCTGATATCGGTGTGGTAAAACCAAAGTTTTAAATCAGTTGATAGCAGATCTTCAAGCTGATGTTTTTACCTGGGAGAACGGTCTGGTGTATTGTGATTGCTTTGCGAGTCTGAGGGAGAAAAATCCATTTGCTAAGTCAATGCAGGATTTATATTTCTTGACTCTTACTGTCTTCAGTGCTCCTTGGGGATTGATTAGGCTGGCTCGGTTTGCTATGGTTCTTCGATTGAGGGCCTTGAAGTTGATTACTGGCCTCCAACCTCCTCCTGCTGACTCTGGTTTCTTCACCGCTTGAATGGGACTGTTAGTGATGGGATTTAGCTCTTCTCTGATGATTCCTAGAGCGCTCAATTCTTTTACTATTTTGTCAATTTCTTCAACTGCACCCGGGTTCAGAGGGTACTGTCGAACTGGTGGATGCACTCCCCCTTCTATGAGGTGCACATACTTTGGTCCCAGGTCTCCACAGTCGTTCTTGAACCGGGCCACATTTGCTGAGGTGATAATCTTCCGTAACTTCTCTTTCCCAGTCGGGGAGAAGTCGCTTTCTTTCAGCTTCTGTTCAGTTACTTCTGGCACATTTACTGCTTTGTACCACTCTTGAGCCCCGGATCCACTCTGAGTCGATCCTACTTTTACTAACCTTGACCGTAGCTGGCTCAGCCTTTGAGACAGAGAGTGGCGTTCTCCCCATGGTTTGTTGAGTTCCTTCAAGTCTGTGATGGTGATGAGGTTGTATGGACCCTTCACCCAAATGATTCCTTGCCAAGTTCCATACGGCATCTCTTCTACAGTCCCATTGGCAAATTGGACCTTAAGGTATCCTTTCGTCTTTAGGCCTCTGCGAGTCATGGATGCCTCAGCCCCGGTGTCCACTAGATAGGGTTCCCCTTCTACCTTTGTGTAGATTTCGTTCCCCCTCCAGTAGGCATTTTCCAGGGTGACTCGCGGCCGTGTCATCATTACTTGGCTGGCCCCCCGGTCCCTGACCTGCGGGACTCGAAGAGGGCCTTCTTTTCTTCAGAGGACAGTTTGTCGTACTCCTCCCTAGGGAGAAAGGTGCTTTTCTTTTGTGGGCCTTGCGATGCTGGTGGTCTGTAAAATCTTCTTTGCGGTTCTTCTCTTCTCTGAAGCGGCGGTCTGTTAGGGGGATTGGCTGGAGCTTTCACACTGGCTTTAGTTGGTGGTTTGGCCCCTTGTCCTGTCTCTTTCTTTCTTCTGCTGCTCCAGATCATAAGAAATCACTGCTTGGTCAATCTGTGGAACTGTTGTACCCTGCATCGGCATTTTGGCAAAAGCGATCTCTCCTCTCCTCCCTTTGGTTACTTCTCGGAGGGCCTTCACATATCTAGCTGGTGAGATTGTTTGCTTAAGCACATGCCACACCAGTGCAAGGCGCTGACCTCCATCCATGCGCAGTCTTGCTCTTCTGATCTGAGAGTCTTCATCATGCTTGTCTTCCAACACCAACCTCTCGTAATGGCTTTGAGCTGTTCCTTGTTTGACTAAGGGATGTGCTGTTACATGGCTCAGCCACAATTTTTTAGCTTCGTCACTTTCAGTAGCATTGGTAATCATCGGCCACACATCTTTGATGTAGTAATCTTCACTACTTTCTTCTGATCTTTTCTCTCTAACTAAGGTCTAGATTTTTTTGTACTCACGGAAAACATCAGCTTCAGGGCTGGACGCCGTGGGTTGGTCAGACATTTTCCCTACGGGCTTGCTTGTGGAGCGCGGTGCTGACGGCAGTGGAAGTTCTTCCTCTTCTTCCTCATCCGACAGCTCTTCAATCTGTCGCTCGATCTCTTGTGCATACTTGTATGCGGCTTTCTTTAGTCTTCTTAACATCACATCATGCACGACTCCAACATAAGCGGTTCTGAACTTGCTGGTCAGGGGCTGATAAGTTGCTAGGGTGTGGTAGGATGGCATCATTAGGATATTGGCACATTCCCCAACTGTTGCTTTTACCCTGAGTTCGACTTTGTCTTCTAGGCGGTCAGCCCATACAGCCGGGATGTGATAGTCTCTTTGTCCAGCTTCTGGTATGTACGCTCGACGCCCATCATTCGCTTGAACCGGCCCCCATGTCAGGTCTCTGGCCATTCTTTCTGAGACCCTGTAGATGTCAAACACTTCCACTGCTTTCTTTTCTCCATTTCTCTGTCCTACTTTGAGTGGCTTGTGAGGGGTTGCCGGCTGCACTTGGATTGAAAACAGGCTTTCACTGTCATCACTATCTGCCCCAGAGGTCTCGCGTTCTGATGGTTCTTCTTCTTCCGAGCCACTGACTTCACTGTCTTCTCTTTCTTGGTTCAAGGGCTCCATTTTGAATGGACTCAGGAGCTCCTCTTTGGCTGGACTTTGTTTTGTCTTCTTCTTTGCTTTTTAATCTTTCGTTGGGGCTTGATCTGTTTTATCTAGGTCTTCCAGGCTGCAATTAGCTAGGCTACGTTCCACAGCCTGCACAGAGGTTGAAGGGGCAGCTCCGTCTTTCTTTGCTGATTTTGGTCTTTTCTCCAGGCGGGAAGCTTGGCTGGTCTCACTCTTGTACAGGTGGCGTTTTTCATCAGGGTGTGGTTTGATTTCGTTCCCTTGTTGAATCCTTGGTATCTCTAAGTGAAGGGGATCTTTCGGCTTCTTCCCATCCGTCCTTTCTACTAACGCCAGCTCTCTCTTCCTCCGACTCTCATGCTGGCTAAGGGAAATGACGATGACTATTTCGGTCAGTGAGGCGTCTGTCAGCAGATTCTTGACTACATGGTGTGCTGTTGCAACAGCCACTTTTTCTGCTGACTCCCATGGCAGGTCATGTGATCTTAGTCCGTCCAGGCATATTGTTACCCTTCTCGGGCCGTGATTGATGGCAGCATTCAGTCCTTCGTCCAGGGCTACCCACATTTTCTCTCTGTACTCTTTCAAGTCTTCTCCCTTTTTGTAAGCGGCAATTGGAGAGTGGATGACAGCATAATAAGAGAGGTCGGCCCCACTAGTCAGACGCACTTTGCTTGCTTTGTTCTGGCTCACTTGTCTTCTTAGCTCTCGAACCTCTTTTTTGTAATCTTCCCCTGCCTGGGCTCTTAACTTTTTCCTGAATTTGGTGTTGTGGACCTTGAAGTTGTCATTTGTGAAAACTAACAGTCCGTCTCCCTCTATTTCCCAGGGGTCTTCGATGACTTGGTAGAGTCGAGTCCCATTTTGCAGGGAAATTCGTCTTGCATCTGTGGGTATCGGGTTTAGGACTTTCCTCATCATGACTCTGTCTGATGTCTGACTAACTTTTCTTGGTTCTTTTTCTTCGACATTTGTCTTTCCTGTCATTCCGAGTTGGTTACTAGCACTGTTTTCTTTGGCTTCTTGTTCAAATTGAAAGGTAAGGTCTCTTACTTTACTTTGTGTGGGGTCCTGCTCCCTGTGGCTTGGTGTGTAGGTCATATGTTTGAGGGCTCCTGTATGGCGCTCTAGGGCTGCTGACAAGAGGATTCCCTTCTTGATAGTCTCTTGGATTTCTGCTTTAGTCTGGGCAATCCGTTGAGGGATGTCCCCCTGTGCCTTACGATGTAAGGGGTAACAGTTGGTCCTTGGCTGGGTTCAGCATGTCTTTGGTCTTGCTCTTGTTCTGACTCGTTGCCCTCTTCTTCACGCTCCGTTTCTGCCGTTAAGTCATAAGTTGGTACCTCTGAGTCAGTTCTGTGGTCTTTCGTTTGCTCCGGTCTGCTATACTCACTACACTCCTCAAGCAAACTCTCTTTGTCGTCATCTTGGATGGCTCGGAGCTTTTCTTTGAACTGGGTCATCTTTCTGGTCTCTATTTCATAATCTTTCAACCTTGCCGTGGCTCTGGCATTGGGGTTTGTGAGGTACCCATTCAGTCCAGACTCACTGGAAACCATCTTTACAATTGGGTCATATTTTTCGGATGGACTGTACAGTGAAACCAGTTTCCCCAGCCCCCAGACTTCAAGGAACCCTGTCCACCAACGTAACCATTGACTATTGTCTTCCTTCTTCTGGACTGCCTTGGGGCATGGTACCACAACCGGTCTATATCCATACTTTATCTCTGAACAATAGTATACTTCATCTTTTTGGAGTTGGTTAGTTAGCTGACTCACCAGTGTTTCTTCTGATTGCTCTTGGTTGAATAAGAGGAAAATTTTCTTTACGGATGAAGTCCATGTTGAATATCCGTCCCCACCCAGCAGCACCTCAGTAGGGAAACGGTGTAGCTCTAACTGTGTTGATGTCGGTACTTCGGTTGACGGGAGTGGTCCTTCAGCTCCCCGCTCCGTCGGTTTCTGCGTTTCAATCTCTTCGTCCTTCGCTATGTCTTTGTCGTCTCGAGTTGTCCGTCTCCAAAGCCTCTCGAGGTACCTTCGAGTAGGGATGGGTTCAGACTATTTGGCTACTAGCTTTACTGTCTGGGTCTGGTCAGTCTACCCTCAATAAAGCCCTATCCTCACCTGCACGCTATGCAGTTACTGCGAGGGTTGTGACTGATGGCCCTATCAGTCACAGACAACCTTACTCCCTTTCAGGCTGTCGGTCCGGGGTGCTAAGGCAGAGACGTCCTTCTGCTGAGCATCCTTCTTCTGGGGCCCCTTTATCTCTGTCAGGGTCCCTGTTCGGGCGCCACCTTTCGTTGTCCGATGAGCTAACCCCTCCCTCCTACTTCCCTATGTCTAAGGGGATTGCTCAATCCAGCTCTCCATCCAACGGGTCCGGACTTCCCTAAACCTGAAAAGTCTTACTAAGCAGGTTCACTGAAAGTTCTGTTTAAGCTGGTGTCGGGAAATGACTCGCCTAGCCTCTGACAGCCTACATCCAGAAGTCTCGCCCTTCTTCGACCGGAACAGTCCGACAGTCACTTCTGTTAACGGCTGCTCATTCCCTAATGTTACAACTGGCACTTGGTATATGGGCTAGGTTAATTTTAGTGACTCGGCGCAAGCCCCAAGGGTGCTGTTTTAACAAACTTGGCTAAGGCAACCTATAAAAACCTCCTATAATTTCTTAGAACCAGGCAACAAGACTTTTTACCACCAATGAAAAACCAAAAATAAGGTGAATCAAATAATTGAATGTCCACGACGATGTCCTCCTTCTCCCAACTCCGGAACCTAATCAATTAATTAGGAGATGATGGTTAATGTGTAATAAAAAATTATATACATTATATCATACAGAGCAACTTCTCACCCAGATACATTTGAAGACAAATAGTTCGAATCCGATCAGCCAGAAGCCGCAGGCAGGCACCAGGACCCCCTCCGTAAAATGGAGGGACTGAAGACAACGTCTCCAGGCTGGCCAGACGTCCTTGCCTTCTCCTGCGTTTCTCTGGCATGTCGGATCCTGTTCGTGACGCCAAATTATAATAGAATTTTTCTTATCAATGTGGGAGAGAAATTTGTCTTTATAAGTTTTATTCAAAGGCATTTCTGCGTTTGAACACCCTGTCACTGACAAATCAGTGAAACAGAGCCCAGAACACAGTTTACAGACAGTATTTATAGCAGAATGAGGGTGTTGTCTAAGCTTCAAAGAGTTTAACTTTATGGCCCCTAAACCTCCCCAGGTCAGAGGTAAGACAGTTATTAATGAGGACAACCATCTGCTCTTCCTCAGACACAACCCTCCAGGATGTGTTTTACCCATTAATCTTCAGCAAATGGCTAGAGAGGCCATCTACTCTAAATACCAGAACACTAATAAAAACACTGAGGTCAGAGGAGAGAATTTCCATAACAGTCTGAAGCTATAAACAGACTCCAGTCTGAAGTGTACTTAGGTGTTGGTGGGGTCTTCAGGGGAGTATTTGGGTTTTGGTCAGGAGCAAAAAGCTTCATTATGTTTTGTTTCTGATGTAGCCTGGGCAGGTGGTGGGACTCCAGCTGCATATGCTTGGAATAACGGTCCCCCAGCACGTCCACTCAGAGTCACTCTTCATCTTCACACAAATGACACCTTTAAACTGACCAAACACATGAGTAGGTGCTGATCACAGTGCACCTGGTGTAAGTGTGTGCATGCTGCTTTATTCCTGTGTAATATCTGGTTGAGATTTGTCCCAGTGAAATGTTTGCATGCGTGAGCAGACATATCGAGCTACAGCAGGTGTTTCTCTGAGCATGAGTGGGAGTGGGTTTGGGAGTGCTGAGAGTTCCTGTGGTGTGTGGGTTTCTCTGTGGCTTTTTGACACTGAACATGGAGACTGTTTCTATGCAGACAGAACTGAAAATGAACAAAATGATTCTGCAGCTTCTGAATATTTTCACATGTGCTTTTCAGTGGTCATGTATGTTGCTCGGTGATCTTCTGAGGATCTCTGAGTGTTTCTACTGCAGGGGGCGAGCTGAGGAGGACCCTCACTGTTAAAAAACAGAATGTCAGGCTTTTGTTCAACTGAGGGTAAAAACATGTTTCAGTCAAATATTCTGTTGTGGTGCCAGTTCTAGATCAGGGGTGTCTGTCAGTCGGTCTGCTGTTCGTTTTCTCACAACATGTTCCTTGTCGCTTCAAGCTCTCCCTACACATGTGGTGGAAGGAAGAGAAGTTAAAATAGTGACGTACAATCAGACAGCACCTCAGAAAATGATCAGTCGAAGATCATTTTCATGCCTAATGATGCCGCTGGTTAGGTAATGTGATTTACAGATATCAGCACGTTTTGCACGACAGAGACACACAAAAAAGTAAAAATCTCTGTTAAAGAAGACATTTTCTTTCCTTTTGTGGTCTGGCTGTCGACTCTAGCTGAGCTATCTGTGGCAGCTTTAGCATAAACAACCTTGTGTGGTTCATACTAAAGCGAGGCTCTCGATTTACCGTTCGGTCTACGTTCCTACCCTCACCTATGGGCATGAACTTTGGGTCATGAACGAAAGAACGAGATCCAAGATAAAAGCGGCTGAAATGAGCTTCCTCTGCAGGGTGGCCAGGCACTCCCTTAGAGATAGGGCGAGGAGCTCAGAGTAGAGCTGCTGCTCCACCACATCGAGAGGAGTCAGTTGAGGTGGCTCGGGCCTCCCCCAGGAGGTGTTTCAGGCACGTCTCACCGGGAGGAGGCCCGGGGACGGCCTAGAACACGCTGGAGGGATTATGTCTTGTAGCATTCCCTCCTCCTGGATGAGCATGTAGAGACAGTGGACAGTCACTGGCGTTGACTTTGCAGCAATCCCTCATACTGAGCATGCATGTAACGACAGTGGAGAGGAAAAACTCCCTTTAACAGGAAGAAAACCTCCGGGCAGAACCAGAACCAGGCTCAGTGTGAGCGGCCATCTGCCACGACCGACTGGGGGTTAGAGAGAACAGAGCAGAGACACAAAGAGAACAAAGAAGCACTGATCCAGGAGTACTTTCTATGGGAAGGAAAAGTAAATGTTAATGGATGTAGCTCCTTTAGAGGCTTCATCTAGGAGAGAAAGACAGTTAAGCAGATAAACTCTGAGCCAGTTTTCAAGGTTAGAGTCTGAAAGAGATCACATAGAGTTAGTTACAGTAAAAGCTCAGTCAGTAGCTATATCTAGAAGACAGAAAGGGGTAAACACTGAAAGACAGGGCCATGTGGATCATCGGTAGAGGGTGAGCATTAAGTTGTTGGCAGCAGAAGCTCAGCTGATGCCCCATTTCAGAAAGTGCCAGAGTTAACACAAGTATAGCTTCCAGAAAGAGAAAAAAACAGAGAGAGAACATAAAGTTAAAAGCTGAAGTAACAGCAAATAACGCAAAAATGGAGAGTAGTATGAGAATGTAGCAGAGATTAAAAGTGGTCATTGTGTCCTCTCAATGGGTTGTCTTAGTCACTGTACATGGGTGTATACATACTTTTGCAATGGTTGTGGTTGTGTGGGCTATGGGCTATAGTGTACGAATGAAGACGTGTGTAGGCACATGTGGATGTGTTTATGTATGTTTATATTCAGTTCAATTTAGTTTTATTTATATAGAGCTGATTCACAACACATGTCGTCCCAAGGCTCTTCACAAAGGGTCTGGAATGGTGCGGGGTTGTTGGGGAGGTTAGAGTAAACTACTGAGTGTTAGAGTTTGGCCATTTTAGAATGGGCTATGTGTAGGGGTACTAAGTAAAATAATACACTGATAAAGTTTGTCCACCTAGAGCCCACTGATGGCCATTGTTATACTAAAAACCACAAGGATTGGGATACCTCTCTCTGTCAGACTGATTATAACCAATGGAAAAGAGAAGGGGTCATACAGGTAGCAGAAATGGAGGGTGTGTTTGCATCTCAACCATAACTGAGCTGGTTTAGGCTAAACCTATATGGACAGTAAATTTATTTATTTGCTGACTTAATGGACTTCGGTGTAGTATGAACCTTTAAGTAAGTAGGAATCAGGAAGATTGTTGGTGTTAGGGACTACAGGAAGGAGAAGGGGGAATGATTAAATAAGTTTCACTTCTTCATACCCCTATTGGGACATAATCACTAAATTTTACACATAATATGATTTTATATAGATGACTAATTAAACCTAATGCTTATTTGTATGTGTTAAATTTATAATTTTACTGGATTGTCTAAAATAAAAATCATTCATTTATTCATTCATTCAGGGTGTCTGCCTCACGGACTAAAACTGGGAGCTGGTTCCACAGGAGAGGAGCCTGATAACTAAAGGATCTGCCTCCCATTCTACTTCTAGAGACTCTAGGAACCACCAGTAAACCTGCAGTCTGAGAACGAAGTGCTCTGTTAGGAACGTATGGAACAATCAGATCTCTGATGTATGATGGAGCTAGATCATTAAGGGCTTTATATGTGAGGAGGAGAATTTTAAATTCTATTCTGGATTTAACAGGGAGCCAATGAAGGGAAGCTTTATATAGGCTCCACGGTACCTTCACTGATAAAAGATTTTTATCAAAAAAATGAAAGAAAACTTAATATTTTCATTTTCCATCAATTTACTGAGATGTAGGTCTGTTTCTCGGTTTTTAAGGAAAAAAAACATTAATGACAGAAATAATCAGTGTTACGGACCGATTCTAACACTGGTTTTTATCATCACAAGGTTTGTTTTGTCCTTGTGTAACAAAGTCTGATGCTGTACTGGTGACTCATCCATCAGTCCCACGCATATTATCTAAAGGTTATTCTCAGTGTTTTAATGGCTTACAGTTGATTTGGTGGAATAATTCAAGGAGGAAAATGTAACCACGCATCAAACGTTTCAGCACTGGACCTGTGGTGGATCTGTACAGAAATACAGCCTGAAACCAGAGTTCCTGTCCTGTTTTAAATCAAATACTGTTAGTTTTTACATGTATTTCTGGGATTTGACATTTGTTCTTTCTTGTCGGTGCCGTTTGCAAAATGATGCAGAACAGAATCCCTCTCACTCCATCTTCACTGTGAATAATTCAGTCAGTGAGAAGCTGGTGTAAGCAGACAGGTGTTCCCTCAGGATGGCGCCTCCTGCTTCACCGTTACCATGAGACTAAACACTGAACTGACAGTGAGAATCTAACCTCCAAGCTGTGAAAATCAGCCATTTCTTTTTGACAGGCATGTGTCTTTAGGCTAAAACATCTCAGCAAACATCTGGATGTAAAGACTCGGCTTGTTATCCACGATTCTTCATTTTTATATGTTACAGTTTGAAATCGGTTCAACTTCATCAACATTATGTATTTTATCCATCCATCCATCCATCCATTGTCTTCCGTGGTCTGGTCGCGGGGGCAGCAGCCTAAGCAGAGAGACCCAGACTTCCCTCTCCCCAGCCACTTGGACCAGCTCATCCGGGGAATCCCAAGACGTTCCCAGGCCAGCCGAGAAACATAGTCCTTCCAGCGTGTACTGGGTCTTTCCTCTGGGCCTCCTCCCGGTGGGACATGCCCGGAACACCTCACCAGGGAGGCGTCCAGGAGGCATCCTAACCAGATGCCTGAGCCACCTCAACTGGCTCCTCTCGACGTGGAGAAGCAGCGGCTCTACTCTGAGTCCCACCTTCTCCAAACCCACAAAGCACATGTATACTGGTTGGGCTCCCATGAACCCTCCAGGGCCCTGCTGAGGGTGTATAGCTGGTCCAGTGTTCCACGGCCAGGACGAAAACCACACTGCTCTTCCGACGAACCCTCCTCTCCAGAACCCCTGAATAGACCTTACGAGGGAGGCTTAAGAGTGTGACTCCCCTATAGTTGGAACACACTCTACGGTCCCCCCTTTTGAATAGGGGGACCACCACCACGATCTGCCAATCCAGCGGAACTGCACCTGATGTCCATGCGATACTGCAGAGTCACGTTAATCAACACAACCCTACAACATCCAGAGCCTTAAGGTACTCAGGGTGAATCTCATCCACCCCCGGGGCCTCAGCAACAGAGATTGGAGAGCCCATCCCAAGGTCCCTAGGCTCCACTTCCTCGGTGGAAGACTGGGATTGAGGAGGTCTTCGAAGTACTCCACCCACCGACCCACAACGTCCAGAGTTGAGGTCAGCAGCACACCCTCTCCCCGAGACGTCGGATGGTGGACCAGAATCGCCACGAAGCCATACGGAAGTCATTTTCCATTGCCTCTCCAAACTCCTCCCGCGGCCGAGTTTTTGCCTGAGCAACCACCTGAGCCGCATGCCGCTTGGACTGCCGGTACCGATCAGCTGCTTCCGGAGTCCCTTAGGCCAGCATCCCTCATCGCCGGTGTCCACCAGCGTGTTCGAGGATTGCCGCCACGACAGGCACCAACAACCTTGCAACCACAGCTCCGGTAAGCCACCTCGGCAATGAAGGTGCGAAACATGGCCCACTCGGACTCTGCCTCACGGGAGACTCCACCAGGCGTTCCCAGCAGACCCTCAAGATTCGTTTGGGTCTGCCAGGTCTGACCGGCATCCTCCCCCACCATCGGAGCCAGCTCACTACCAGGTAGTGGTCAAGACATGCGGCCGCAGACCAGATGACATGACAACAAAGCCGATCATCGAACTGCGGCCTAGGGTGTCCTGGTGCCAAGACCACATATGGACACCCTTATGCTTGAACATGGTGTTAATTATGGACAATCCATGACGAGCACAGTCCAATAACAAATCACCACCCTGGTTCAAAATGGGAGGGCCATTCCTCCCAACCACACCCCTCCAGGTCTCCCTGTCATTGCCAATGTGAGCGTTGAAGTCCCCCAGCACAACAAGGAAGTCCCTTGGAGGGGCACTCTCCAACACCCCTCCAAGGACTCTAAAAAGGGTGGGTAGTCTGAACTGCCGTTCGGTGCATAAGCATAAACAACAGTCAGAACCCATCCCCCCACCCGTAGGCGGAGGGAGGCTACCCTCTTGTTCACCGGGCTGAACCCCAACGTACAGGTGACAAGATGGGGGGCAACAAGTATGCCCACCCCAGCTTGGCGCCTCTCACCAAGGGCAACTCCAGAGTGGAAGAGTGTCCAACCCCTCTCAAGGAAACTGGTTCCAGAGCTAGAGCCGTGCGTTGAGGTGAGCCTGACTATTTCTAGCCGGAACCTCTCACACCAACTCAGGTGCCTTCCCCACCAGAGAGGAGACATTCCATGTCCCAAGAGCCAGCTTGTGCAGCCGAGGATCAGACCGCCAAGGTCTCCGCTTTCGGCTGCCACCCATACCACATTACACCTGACCCCTTTGGCCCCTCCCACGGGTGGTGAGCCCATCGGAAGGGGGACCAAGGTTTCCTCTTCGGGCTGTGCCACCAGGGTCTCGCCAGCGTGCCCCACCTCCAGGCCTGGCTCCAGAGTGGGGCCCCGGTGACCTGCGTCCGGCTGAGGGAACACTGTTTCCATTTATTGTAATCGTCATAAGGGGTCTGTGGGCTGCACTTTGTCTGATCCCTTACCTAGGACCTGTTTGCATTGGGTGACCCTACCAGGGGCATAAAGCCCCTGACAACATAGCTCCTAGGATCATTGGGACACTCAAACCCCTTTACCACGGTAAGGTGGCTGCCCTGGGAGGGGATCTATTTTATTCTCACTTCAAATGTCTGTATGTTTAACACTGAGGCATTGAATCTAAAACATTAGAGGCTCAAACCTCAATGTTCTCCATGATGTCACAATGACTCCTCAGGATGAGGGCACTGAATCAAACCAGCAGTGAATCACAGTTTATGATCCCAACCCAGTGTTGAATGTATTTTAAATGACTGAACTGAACTGTATGCGGTTCGATTTGGATGCAACTCTAATAAACACGATTATATTTAAGATGGAATCACATATTGCTTGGGAGGAAATATTCCTAAAATGGAATGTATTTAACTGGATTTTAATGTAATTACCTGGATTTGTCATATTTGTTCTTTAAGACTGAATTGGTCGCAATCACATCAAGCAGGAGGGTTTCAAAATATTGTTCTTTCTTTCTTTTAACAAGATTTAAGAGAAGGCTGTCGGTCAGGCTTGAGACAGGTCTCCAGGCGGCCACTAGGGGAGAGGAACAATTAGGCTGGGTTTGGATGGAAATAAGAAGATTGTATGGATGAAGAGAGGTTCTTACTGTTCTTGAAGTGAAGGATGATCCAGGAAGAAAAAAGGTCACGTCACTGAGCTGAGTTTGACAGGAGTTTGGGTTGTTAAGATAGTCTTTCTGTTTTTCAGATGGAATCCAAGGAGCGAGGAGGGTGGACAGGCAGGTGAGTAAGGAAGCGGTGGTGGTGAGGGTTTCTGTGTGAGCACCAGGTGAGCTGCAGCCGTGAAATGAGGAAGGAGGTCCGGGCAATGGTTACCCAGTAGGCGCCAACTTAAGGAATGAGTCTTTTGGGTTTTTGACAATGCTTCCAAGAGATCTACTGGAGATTATGTGAAGGAGGACAAAGAGACGATCAAACTTGGATTAGAAAGGAAAAACACATTCAAGAGGGGAGCCTGATTACCGCTCATGAGAGCAACCGATCTGGCGTCTGTTCTGGGGATCCAGGCCCTTTTTAAGCTCCTCCTAAAGATCAGTAATGAGCTGCAGCTGAGGTGGCTGCACCTGCTGGTCACACCCTGGAAGAGGTGAGAGAGCAGAAACAACCCAACAACCTGTGCACAGAATTACTGATATGACAGGATTTTAATGTCTTAACTGGATATTTATTTTAATTACTGGATTGAATGAAAATGTAAGTGAATTATAACTTTACTGAACTAAAGTAATGCGTGATTTAATTGAATAAAGTTGTAACTGGATTGAACATGAATTGGACTAAGCTGGATTTTAATGTAAGTGTAATGAACCGGATTCTACTTTGACTGGAGTGGATCTGAATCTGATTGGATTGGATCGGTTTAGACTGGATTTGAATGGATTAATCTGGAATCAATTGGATTGGAACTGACTGTGTTGAACCGATTTTGAATGAGTTTCTATTGGACTGAATTAGACTGTGAGACTTTTAAATGAAGGTTGATTATTAAAGGCTGTTGGTGATTTTATTTCTATCTGATTATAATGAGATGCTTTGTAACTGAACAAAATACAATGGAATAAACTGGTATAAATGTATTAGAATGTTGCTGTAAAAAGATGAAATTTGATTTTAGTTGGAATAAACTGGAATCAGACTTGAATGACTTGAATATTACAGCTGGTTTGAATCTGACTGGATCAGCATAAAACAAGACTAGAAGGTACTGGTTCAAAGGTACTTGGACTGCATTGAGATGGATTTCACTGATGTTCTGTTGGGCTGAACTTTAATTGGATTGAACTGGACAGCATGTAATTTTAACTGACTCAACTGCTTTGGGTGTAAGTGGGCTGAACAGTACCAGATTATGAAACCACATTATAATCGAATCTAAATCGTACTTTTCTGGACTGGATTCTTTTCCATTGAACTGGAACTGCACTGAATTTGACCACGTTTACTTTACTGGACTGAACCATAATGGGATTGAATTAGAAAGCATTTACTTTAAATGAACTGGACTGATTAAGGTCCGGTTGTATCTGATTGACCTGTAACGACGTCCGGAAGCCCTCAGATGGTTCTGTTGTTAATTGGTTCCACATAAATCAGTGAAACTGAAGATATTTCCCACAGACTGGATCAAATTAAGGTATGAGGTGAAGTTCCTCATGGTTCTTCTAACTGACCCCAGCTGGTTTTATGTTCTTCTACAGAGCAGCAAGAACCTGATTATCACCTCTGACTGGATGATAGCATGTTGTTTAGTCTAGCACCAGATGACTTCATTATTCATTTCTAAATGAGCTCAGCAGAAATTGCAGGTATGAGGATTTCCTCACTTCTCACCAGTTTTACCTCCTGCAGCAGCTGTTTCATCAAATCTTCCAACAGAGGCAGAGAGGTCACACCCAGGCTTGAGAGGGAGAGTCCCGGTTTCATTGGTCAGAAGATGAAACCATATCAGCCCATTGGTCATTTAGATGTTGGGTCAAATTGTCTGGTAACCCTCAGTCAGGTCTGAGCAGATGTCTAACAGCAGCTCTTGGTCATGGAAGGTCACATGGGAGGTTGAAGGTCATACATGTGAGTTGACGTGTTTGAAGAAAGCAGCCATGGGTTCTAGCACGGTTCTGGTCATATGGATTCTGTGATGTGTGGTCGTCGTTGTTATATTTTTAATGAGATCCAATTCGGCTGTGTACCATGGTAACCAACGGGTTGTGTCTGCTGGCCCTGTTTCACTGCGGCCAGGACAAGAGCATGTAAACATCTGACCCATACAGTCAAGCTCTCTGCATAAAGGTCTAAAGGTGTTCATCCTAAAACTCTATGTGTTGCTGTAAGAAGTTGAAAAGGCAAAGCAGGTTTCATCTTCTGAGGTCTTCATGGTTTTGTTCTGTCTTTATTTTCTGTGTCTTAGTTTCTCCTGAGGTTCTGGGGTTTCTGACAGCTATCGGGCTCTTCATCATCCTCATAACCCTCCTCTTCTGGTACCTCAACAACAAACTGGTACTAGAGAACCCAGGGAGCCTTCAGTGCCTTGATGAGTTCAGGAAAAACACGGAGCAGCAAGGTGAGTCTGTCTTCACACTGTCAGGTCACCATATAAGGCTCGTCTTGTTGAATCACTAACATCTGAGACTTAAAAACAGGATCATTATTTATTCTAAGTAACGAATCTGCAGCCTTGGTCAGAAGTTTCCATCCACTTATCATGGGAATGAGCATCGTTTAGTGAATTATTATCTAACATACAACTGGAATCATTTTTAAAAAGAACAGTTTGAACTGAATTTTCTTTGATCCACGCGTCTCAAAGATATACACACATCAACCTGAATCATTCAGGTTCTTCAGTACCATTTAACTGGACAAGATCAAGACCCGTGAACGTCTTGTTAGTTATGATATTAATAAGCTGCTAGGGTTTCATAGCGACATAAACAGATTAGCAGCACTCCCTGGTTTGATCAGTACAACAAGAACCCAGGAGCCACCCAGGGTCACACCTACCTGAGCTGGAAGCTGCTGGATCACCAGTGTCTCTGGCCACAGTCAAGCCAGTTTTACAACACCATGGACTGAGACGTTCCTGCTCCAAAATTGACTCTTCTGGAGAAACCTCTGATGGTCATATGAGACAAATATTTTGACAGAATGACTAAAAGAGTCAAGGTGGGACTTTCAAACAAGCTGTCAGCCACGGCGGTGGCTGAAACATGCTGTGGGCCTCTTTTGCTGCCAGTGGATGTAATAATTAAGTAATAGGGATACCACCAAATTCTTCAAGCAAACAGTGACTGAGGAGCTCAGCAACATGCAGTGAACGCATGAATATTCAGTCTCACATTATGAACCCAACCACCTTTAAGTGGTAATGATGCCAATAGAATTTAAAGCTGAATTAAAGAAACTACATGTATAACAGACAACTCTACTGTAGGTAGAGCAATAAGTTACATTAAAGCTCTGCTGCCCCCTGCTGGATAGAAGGTGAACCTCCAGCGTTTTCAGGAAACAAAGCAAATTCATGGTAAAATCTTTCAGTATATAAAATTAGCATTTGTTTTATTTATTAATTATAATATTAGTAGTAAGAGTACATGCATGTGATAGTAGATTATATGTTTCAGTGAATATAAACCAGATCACATCTGCTAGTAACTACAGCTTGTTATTTTATCATGTTGGTTGACAAGTTTTAGTTTGTTTTATGGATATTTTTTAGAAATACATGTTTTTGTTTTGTGGTTCAGATTGTATTGTCATCTGATGAAATGTTCTTCGCCGAGATTTACATTTTACATGTTTCCATAAATATGCCTCTGTTGTGTAACACGTCTCTGTGTTGCATAATGAAGAGAACACCATGGCAACAGGTTTATTTGAAGTTATGCTCATAAAACCTGCTTGTGTGTTTTTAACACATCAGTTAGGATGCCTTACAGCACGGTTCCTGTCACGTTTAATCAAGGCAGGGTTCAGTAGTCAGTCAGTCAAAGACACAATTAAATTAAAACATGATTATAAAATCTACAGAGCACATTCAAGTAAAAGTAAACACAATAGTAATAAAAATATGTTAAGCAAATCCTATAAATCCTGAAGACAACATGAGAACAAAGAAGCTGGTTCCACAGTCAAGGTCTAACAGTCTGAAAACCCTCCAGTTCTACATCTGATCCTTGGGACTATGAGTAGATGAGGGCTCCTGTTGGAGGATGTGGTCCAAACTCTAAGGGGAGTTGATTATCATCTGGATAAAATGAGATATAATTAAATGTGTTATTGATCTGTCCAAGTGGGTGAATGTGTGTCTAAAAAGAAGTGGGCCCTAAACTGAGCTCTGGGGTACCCCTCGCATCTGAATCATTGGCCTGAACTCAGTTTCTGTCTAATTAAGCAGAAACTGATTATTGATTTATCTCTCGTGCTTTAATCTGGGAGGAACTGGATCAACATTAGAGTCGACCTTGAAGGGAATGCAGCTGTGGTCGCTGAGATGAACCTCTTCAACATGTGAAGATCCTTGTTTGTTTCTAAAGAGAAAACAGGATCCAGTATCTGACCCATTTTATGAATGGCTCCAGAAACAAAATCTGCAGCTGCTGGCGGGTCGTCAATGTTCAGGTTAAAATCCCTCTAATGTTTGATAATTGAACTAAATTCAGAAAGAAAAGGCCTGACTGGACCAGGGGTCCAGAAATTACAATATAGTAAAATACAGTTCCAGAACTTACTTTAAACGCCTCACATTGAAAAATAGCAAATGATTTATCAGACTGGAGGTGAAACTGTCTTTAAAGACAACAGCAGGACCTCACAGGTGTGCTAAAAACACCTGTGAGGTGTGTTTTCAGCACACCTCACAGAAATCTAGAGGACACATCAATCAGATCTACACAGTTCTGGTTCTGTTGCCATGTTTCAATAAGAAATTAAAAGTGTTAATTGTCTGTGATTAATTTTGACTGAATGTGACGGGTCAGAGGTCCTCAGACCTTGTTCTGGACAGATACCTCTTCTTTGAGGTTCTGTCCCTTACCAGCTGACCTGACGTTACTCATCAGAAGTTACCTTCTTGTCTCCGTCCTCCAGCAGACAAGGCCTCCACTGAAGCCGACCTGCAGGACTCCTCTTCGGACAGCGAGGAAGAGCTGATGGGTCAGTATCAGGAAGCGGTCAGTCGCTCCCAGGGCCTTCTTGGGGGAGCAAAGGCAACCTGTAATGCCAAACACCTGGGAGGGTTCAGGTGGGAGAGCCGGCAGAAGTACAGTCCTCTGGCTGCAGAATATGACGGATACAGCAGCGAGGATTCAGCAGATGATGGTAGGTCCTTCACACACCATCCTTTATGCACCAATATACCCCCAACAGCAAAATGAGAAGGTGTTAGAAAAAAGGTGCAGGCTGCACACACTGATGCAGGCTGTTGGTTAATCCAGAGAAGCTCCTGTTCAGCACATCCTCTGTGGGAGGGTTGAGAAGCAGTCAGCTGTCTGTATCTTTCCAGCTGCTCCAACAGGCTTTCTGTTTTATCCCCACAGAGATCCCTTCCCAACCTACCAGACTCTCACGGAGCATGGTGCTCTCTGTTTTCTTTTTATTGATAATTCACGGTACCACCCTATTCAAATTGTGTGTGCTACTGGCTGGCTGCTACTGCCCCCAGGAGAAGAAGAGGAAAAGCAAACAGCTCCTCTCTGCAGTGGTGCTTGAAACGTGCAGGGGTTCTTGTGCTGCATCATTATAAATGATCCAGTTGCTGATGTTTTCCTTCTGTTCCGTTCTGCTCCTGCTTTTTGGACTGTTACAGTTTGGTAACCTTTCTTGTCTTATTCACTTTAGCAGGTTTGTCATAGCAGCCTCTGCCCTGATCAGGTTATTTCACCTCTCTGTTCTTGTGCGCTGGGCGCCTCTGAGTGCGTAATTGCACATGCAGAATGCTGAGGTCAAAGTTGTTCTGTGAGCTGATGCTTTTTGTTTGGGGTTCGGACGGACCCAGTGAGGCAAGGACTGCATTCTGCTTCGTCTTTAGTCAAAATATTGGATTACAGGCTATTGAGCAGAGCAGTGTCCAGAGTGATGCGCGCCCTCTGCCCTCGGTGGGATCACGGGGCAGTTTAGGCCGACAGCACCACAGCGGCGCGCACAGCTTAACTGTGTTGCTCGAAACAAATTGGCCAATCAATATTAACAGTAAAATAGACAAATAATGTCTGTCAAATGATTTATTAGAGGTTTTCCTCCTTGATCTTTTAATTCTTTTCAGAGACTGACCGTGTTTTTTTTAAGAGTATTTGTTTGAGTTCAGAGTTTATCATAAACAGCCACAATATTATTACAATTATTTTTTTAGTGGCCTTTATTTTTCGACAGTAAAAACAGGAAAAGGGGGGAGACATTCGGCAAGGTCATCGGGTCCGGGACTCGAACCCAGGACTCGAATCTGGGACAGCCGCATCGAGGACTGTAGCCTCTGCACATGGTCGTGCACTTAAGCCCTACACCAACAGGGCCACCCCTACACCACCATGGCCACCCCTGCACCACCAGGGCCACCCCTACACCAACAGGGCCACCCCTACACCACCAGGGCCACCCCTACACCACCAGGGCCACCCCTACACCAACAGGGCCACCCCTACACCACCAGGGCCACCGCTACACCACCATGGCCACCCCTGCACCACCAGGGCCACCCCTACACCAACAGGGCCACCCCTACACCACCAGGGCCACCCCTACACCAACAGGGCCACCCCTACACCACCAGGGCCACCCCTACACCACCATGGCCACCCCTGCACCAACAGGGCCACCCCTACACCACCATGGCCACCCCTGCACCAACAGGGCCACCCCTACACCAACAGGGCCACCCCTACACCACCAGGGCCACCCCTACACCAACAGGGCCACCCCTACACCAAGGGCCACCCCTACACCACCATGGCCCCCCCACCCCTGCACCCAACAGGGCCACCCCTACACCACCAGGGCCACCCCTACACCACCAGGGCCACCCCTGCACCAACAGGGCCACCCCTACACCAACAGGGCCACCCCTACACCACCATGGCCACCCCTGCACCACCAGGGCCACCCCTACACCAACAGGGCCACCCCTACACCACCAGGGCCACCCCTACACCAACAGGGCCACCCCTACACCACCAGGGCCACCCCTACACCACCATGGCCACCCCTGCACCAACAGGGCCACCCCTACACCACCAGGGCCACCCCTACACCACCAGGGCCACCCCTGCACCAACAGGGCCACCCCTACACCACCATGGCCACCCCTGCACCAACAGGGCCACCACTAAACCACCATGGCCACCCCTACACCCCCATGGCCACCCCTACACCACCAGGGCCACCCCTGCACCACCATGGCCACCCCTGCACCACCAGGGCCACCCCTGCACCACCAGGGCCACCCCTACACCACCAGGGCCACCCCTACACCACCATGGCCACCCCTGCACCACCATGGCCACCCCTGCACCACCAGAGCCACCCCTACACCACCAGGGCCACCCCTACACCACCAGCGCCGCACCAACAGCCACAATATTTAAGCCTGAATGTAATATTAGCAACATAAAAATATTTTGTTGCAGGAGATGTTAAAGCTTTGCTAATTTTAAAACATAATGTCACATCATGGTCCTGCAAAGAATTTAAATTTAAAATCTATATACCTAAAATTATTTCTTGCCCAGTGATTTTACTGAAATGGTTTTGTTTGTTTTGCCAATATTTTGAAGATATCCAACGTGTTTGATTGTTTAATAGTTTTTTGGTGACACAAAATCATTTTTTACTGTATAAACCCTCCCTTGGCATATGTTCACATTTAAACATTGTAATCAAACTGATCCAGCTCTGATTGCTCTGCTATCTATGCCTCCTTCTGGTCAAAGTGACAGCAGATATTTTGCGTCCCAGTTAGCCCCTGCATTTCAAACGTGCTAAATCCACACGCAGAAACAGCACCGCAGTCCTTTTCAGGTTTGCTAAATGTGCATATTTAGATCATTATCATATGTTTTGCATATTCATGAAGGGAGACACGCCAAAATCTTTGTGCCTGCTGTTCTGCTGATTTTCCACAAGCAATCCAATTAGCAAACCTGTTTGTAGATCAGCTTTGCGGATACAAACAGGTTTGCTTGTGGCGTGTGAACATGCAAACCTTTTGAAAATCAGGCCCTTAGTCTTCATGGTGATCCCTCCCAGGCTAGGTCATGTATTTTAGATGATTACCAGCGCTGGTGTGTGGCTCTCCAAGCAAGGTCTCTCCTATCAACATGTCCAAAGCCTCCAGACATCAGGATCCTCTTCCAATCTAAAACAGATGTTATTATTGGATCAGCTGAAGGATGATAATTCCATGAACTCCAATCATGCAGTAGTGGAAGCTCAGAGGTGCAGGTAACGTGTTCTCTCTGATGCTGCTGATGGTGTTTGTCTGAGTGAGGAGAGCTTTATCTCCAGGACATATGTTTGATACATGAGGAGAATTGTCCCAGAGCTGCAGAATGAAGGAGTGTTTCTGCTCAGCATAACAAAACAAGCAGAAAGAAAGCAATGATCTCAGGTTTTTGTCTCTGCTGTCAGTACTTTCCTGTGACCACTAGATGTCGATGGACTCACATCTATGTTATGTTCTCCAACATTAAAATTCAGTGTTTCATAATTCAAATGTTAGACAAAGAGACATTTTTACTGTGGAGAACTAAACGGTTTAGATGAGACTGTAGGAGATGATGAAGACATCCAAACTAATGACTGTTAAACGAAGAAGGGAGTTTAATTATAAATATGTGTCAAAATTGTATTATCAGTTCATAATATATTGTTATTCAAAGGATAACATGATTTTCATCAGCAGGGAATCATATTAATGCATACTTAATAAAAAGAAAATAAAACCACAATATTGAAATTGTAAAGTAATTATTAACTCATCCAAGGTTTAACTTTGTCCTAATGACCTAATTTAAATAAATGGAAGAAGTTGTTCCAGGGAGCAAAACCTTTTGGATCTCAGACCAGAACACAGCCAGATCAGAACATCAATGCATGACTTTGGACTGGCTCACGCTGTGTCAGCTGTCGTTAAACTGGACAGAAACTTGACAGGTTAAAAAAAACTTCACAGAAAACTTAATATTAAATATTTGACAAAACACAATAAACCGTAAAAATACTCCCGTTCAGTTTGAGGGATTGCTGTATCGTTGGGTTTGAGGGATTGCCGTATCGTTGGGTTTGAAGGATTGCCGTATCGTTGGGTTTGAGGGATTGGCGTATCGTTGGGTTTGAGGGATTGCCGTATCGTTGGGTTTGAGGGATTGGCGTATCGTTGGGTTTGAGGGATTGCCGTACCGTTGGGTTCGAGGGATTGCCGTACCGTTGGGTTTGAGGGATTGCCGTACCGTTGGGTTTGAGGGATTGCCGTATCGTTGGGTTTGAAGGATTGCCGTACCGTTGGGTTTGAGGGATTGCCGTACCGTTGGGTTTGAGGGATTGCCGTACCGTTGGGTTTGAGGGATTGCCGTACCGTTGGGTTTGAGGGATTGCCGTACCGTTGGGTTTGAGGGATTGCCGTACCGTTGGGTTTGAGGGATTGCCGTACCATTCGGTTTGAGGAATTGCCGTACCGTTCGGTTCGAGGGATTGCCTTACCGTTCGGTTTAAGAAGTTGCCATACCGTTCGGTTTGAGGAATTGCCGTACCGTTGGGTTCGAGGGATTGCCGTACCGTTGGGTTCGAGGGATTGCCGTACCGTTGGGTTTGAGGGATTGCCGTACCGTTGGGTTTGAGGGAATGCCGTACCATTCGGTTAGAGGAATTGCCGTACCGTTCGGTTTAAGGAGTTGCCGTACCGTTCGGTTTGAGGAATTGCTGTACCATTCGGTTTAAGGAGTTGCCGTACCGTTGGGTTTGAGGGATTGCTGTATCGTTGGGTTTGAGGGATTGCCGTACTGTTGGGTTTGAGGGATTGCCGTACCGTTGGGTTTGAGGGATTGCCGTACCGTTGGGTTTGACGGAATGCCGTACCATTTGGTTAGAGGAATTGCCGTACCGTTCGGTTTAAGGAGTTGCCATACCGTTTGGTTTGAGGAATTGCTGTACCGTGCAGCACTGAAACTAAAAAGCAACAGAAGCAGTTGCAGCTTTTCTGTTTTTCCAAGTGATGAACTGAAACATGATTAATCATTCTAATCTTGAACAGCATTTTGGTGTTAGAAGTTGTTTTTGTGCTTGCGGATGTCTCACTGTTTTTCATCTTGATGCTAACGTCGGCCCTGCTGACCCTGTCCTGACTGTAGCTTTTGGTTTGTGTTCTTCACATAAATCCTGGAGTTCTTTCCTCATTCTTGCCACCTTGACAGAAGACGTCTGCAGAAAAATCACCAACTTGAATGTGAAAGAGCTGCCAACTCAGTCTCTGCATGTGAGAGATGAGAGGAATTCTTGACTAAATTGCGACACATACTTTAACAGCTACCTTCAGTTAAACACATCTCTCACTCAGACTCACACCTTGTTCTCACATCCAAACTAAAATATTGGATCTGTTTTTCAGATAAACAGCTAAGATACTGCAAAGAGCCAAAACCTTTTTCATTATTTCCTCTGACAAGCAGCAACAAATATTCATCATTATTTTAACCGCTGCTGTTTAATTGCTTACAGTTTTTACATTAGATGGCGCTCATATGGAGGAGGTTATGTTTTATAAGAACCTTGATACGGTTGAACGAATCATCTGTGATGATTCTGAGTTCGAAATTCATATTGTATTTATTCTGCTGTTTCTGTCTTATATTATTATTTAGGCTTTGCACCTCTGGCCTTTAACTTTTTTTATAGACTTCTTTGAAATACGTTCACATGATACTGATGACTTCTTTTTGTCTTGAGGATTTTTTTTATTTTGTCTTGCAGGTTGTGTTGTTTTTTTTTAGCTTTGGCGTTTTTTATTTTGTATATTTATGTATGAATTTTTGCTCCCTGGCAGAACAGACAATTATCACTGGGACATTTGTCGTTAAATAAAAGCCAAAATATGCCAATAATCTTGCAGGAGCCAATTGTTAAATAACAAAATAATTTTTGGGCCCTTTTGAAGTCAGCAACATGCAGAATCATATCTGTGCTTCATAAAACAGTGTTGACTGTTCATGCTGGATTATTCCTTTATAAAATCTGTGTTGTGCTGAGAGGTCAGGTGTCCTTGGTAAAGGAACAGCTTCACAGAAAATATCTACCCTCTTTGATAATTGCCGAACATTTTGGGGAAACCCTGGTCTGATCCGGAGAGACCAGCTCTTCTTTCCAGGAATCTGTCCACATTTATTAGTTCTCCAAACCTCTGACAACCCAGGGTTCAGACCAGGAAGCAGGGTCGTAGTTTAACACTCCTCTCTGCAACTTCTGTACTGCTACCCACCCATTACCCTATTAAGACAGTGTCTCGCCCACGGCCAAAATTGAATAGATTAAAAAATAATAAAAGGAGGAAGCCATAAAAATCTCATAGAAATTAACAACTTTGACTGAACAGAAAAATAAAACAATTTAATGTGGCTTATTGAAGACTTTGTTAGTTAGTAAATTGATTTGTGACAATCAGATTGATTTATTTTGCCTCACAGAAACCTGGCTGCAGCAAGAGGATTATGTTACTATAAATGAGTCAACTCCTACTAATTATTTAAATTTTCACATTCCTCGAAATACTGGGCGAGGAGGAGGAGTAGGAACCATCTTTCAGTCCGATTTATTGATTAGTCCCAGACCAATCAATAGCTACAACTCTTTTGAATATTTAATCCTTAGTTTTCCTCATCCAAATTGCAAACCACTAAAACCACTTCTGTTTGTTGTTTTGTACCGTCCACCAGGTCCTTACTCTCAATTTTTAGATCAGTTTTCAGACCTTTTATCTGATTTAGTGTTAAATACAGATAAAGTTATTATAGTGGGGGATTTTAACATTCATGTTGACACTGAAAGTGATAGCCTAAATATAGCCTTTAATGGTATCTTAGACTCAATTGGCTTTGCTCAAAACATTAACAAACATACTCACCATTGTCTTCATTCTCTGGACCTTGTGCTGACATATGGCATTGAGTGTAAAGATATAACAATATTTTCTCATAACCCTGTCCTGTCTAACCATTTCTTAATAACCTTTGAGTTTAATTTAACCGAGTTCTCCACACCTGAAAGAAAATTTCATTATAGTAGATCATTATCAGACGATGCTGTAACAACCTTTAAAGTATCTGTTCCATTTTAAATTTCCTCAGCATCACCAAACTACCAGCAGAGGGCAGCAGTTAAATTTTCACCCTTTCAGAAATTGATTTCCTTGTTCATGGTGTTACTTCCTCATTGCGAGGTGCATTAGACCAGTGTTTTTAACCCTGGTTCTCAAGACTGTGCGACAGTGGAAAGGAAAACTTAACAGGAAGAAACCTCCAGCTGAACCAGAACCAGGCTCAGTGTGAGCGGCCATCTGCCACGACCAACTGGAGGTTTGAGAGAACAGAGCAGAGACACAAAATTTAGTAAGTCACCTTGATCAAGCAAAGGTTTCTTAAGTAAAGGTTTAATTACAGCTACCTTAAAGGCCTGTGGTACTTCTGCCTTTCACATTTTACTTTTCCTTCCCATAGAAAGGACTCCTGGATCAGTGCTTCTTTGTTCTCTTTGTGTCTCTGCTCTGTTCTCTCTAACCCCCAGTCGGTCGTGGCAGATGGCCGCTCACACTGAGCCTGGTTCTGGTTCTGCTGGAGGTTTCTTCCTGTTAAAAGGGAGTTTTTCCTCTCCACTGTCGCTACATGCATGCTCAGTATGAGGGATTGCTGCAAAGTCAACGTCAGTGACTGTCCACTGTCTCTACATGCTCATCCAGGAGGAGTGAATGCTGCAAGTCACTGACTGGATGCAATTTGCTGGGTTTCCTTAGATAGAAAAACTTTTTAACCAGTTTGAATAAATAACTGAACCTGACTGTTTGATAGTTAGGATTAATTGGAATGTATGAACCTGACTTAAAATCTGAGTGATTGGATTGAACTGACTTGAGACGACATGTTGTGAATTGGCGCTATAGAAATAAACTGAACTGAAACTGAATTGCTTTAGGAAACGCAGGAAGGCAAAACAACCTAGTTGAGAGAAGATGAATCTCAGAGAAGAGAGGCTGGGTTAGACGTGAGCAGAGAGGGTAACCATCCTAATTGGAAGGCTGGAGAAAAGAGTAGTTCCTTTACACAGCAGCTTCCATCACATCAGCCGCCCCCGGCTCAGCGGGAAAAAGCAGCTCAAAATGGATTTGCTCCTTTTATCAAGCCCTCCATGACACTGGGTTAAGACTCGTTTGCCTCTATCCTGCTGCTGATGTGTGCCACTTTGAGCTGGTGTCTCGCTTACATTATTAAGAGGGAAAGTTTCAAGAACTCAGCAGAGAGCTACAACAATGTGTCGGAGGAAATTACATCATCAGTGTTAGTGCTTTTCTAAAAGTTAGAAGGCAGCTGAAGAAGAGGTTTCTTTCCCCCCAAACTTGTTATCTTCTTCATCTTTTGTTTTCTTTCTTGTTTTTTGGTCGAGCCAGGACTTAAAGCTTTCCTTACCAGCGTCCTTCAGGGAGGATTTTCATTGGCTGCCCAGGTTTTGTTAATCCTAAACTTACACAGGAGGAAAGATTTGAGAATGCAGCCGACATCGTTAGTCTTTGTTTATGCAGTAGGAACGTTGAGCACAGTCTTTGCCTTCTAGCAGCTCAGTCATTTATAAAGGTGAGATATGCTGTTTCTTTACAATGTTTTAATAAGACTTTTCTCAAAGTCTGTCTTATATTTGGGAGGCCATGCAGCAGAAAATCAACTGTACAAAAGTATTCACACCCGATTTTGTCCCATTCCACAAACTTCAATATTTTATCGAGATTTTCTGTGACAGAACAGCAGAAAGCAGACCGGAACTGTGAGGTGGAAGGAAAACAATTCATGGTTTTCTGCAGTTTCTATAAAAATAATTCTGAAAAGTGAAATCTTTATATTCATCCCCATGAGTCAGAACCACCTTTGGCTGCAGGTCCAGCTGTAGGTCTTTTGGGGAATTCTCTACCAGCTTTGAACATCTACAGACTGACAGCTTTTGTAAAACAGCTCAAACTCAGTCAGACTGGATGGAGAACATCTGTGTTTTAAATCCTTGCCACAGATTTTCAGTTGAATTTAGGTCTGGACTTTGACTAGGCCATTGTAGCACATGGATATGCTTTGATCTGAACCATCCATTGTATCTCTGGCTGTATATTTAGGGTGGTTGTCCTGCTGGAAGGCGAACCTCCACCCCTGTTTCAGGTATTCTGCAGCCTCTAACAGGGTTTCTTCCAGGATTGTCCAAGATTTAGCTCCATCCACTCTGACCAGCTGAAGAAAGCACCCCCTCAGCATGATTCTGCCACTACTGCACCTTCTCAGCTCTGCACACATGTAGATTTCACTCTCATTCCTTGATCACATGATCACATTGATTCCTACAGTAAATTCATGAAATGACCTGTCAAATGTAATTTTAACCCCACCCCTTTCCAATCAGTTATACTGTAAAGTCTAAAATACTAAGGACAAGGAGGAGTAACAACCATCTTTCAGTCCGATTTATTGATTAGTCCCAGACCAATCAGTAGCTACAACTCTTTTGAATATTTAATCCTTAGTTTTCCTCATCCAAATTGCAAACCACTAAAACCACTTCTGTTTGTTGTTTTGTACCGTCCACCAGGCCCTTACTCTCAATTTTTAGATCAGTTTTCAGACCTTTTATCTGATTTAGTGTTAAATACAGATAAAGTTATTATAGTGGGGGATTTTAACATTCATGTTGACACTGAAAGTGATAGCCTAAATATAGCCTTTAATGGTATCTTAGACTCAATTGGCTTTGCTCAAAACATTAACAAACCTACCCACCTTTGTCTTCATTCTCTGGACCTTGTGCTGACATGTGGCATTGAGTGTAAAGACATAATATTTTCTCACAACCCTGTCCTGTCTGACCATTTCTTAATAATCTTTTAGTTTAATTTAACAGAGTACTCCACACCTGAAAGAAAATTTCATTATAGTAGATCATTATCAGACGATGCTGTAACAACCTTTAAAGAATCTGTTCCACTTTTAATCTCCTCATTATCACAGAAAAACACAGTGGAGGGCAATAATTCTGTTTCTTCCCCTTCACTAGTTGATTATCTTGTTCAGAGTGTTACTTCATCATTGCGTGGTGCATTAGACAATGCAGCCCCCTTGAAAAAGAAGGTAATTATTCATAGGAGGCAGGCTCCCTGGTTTAATTCAGAGCTGCGTACTTTAAAGCACAATGTTAGAAAATTAGAGCGAAAATGGCGCTCTACACACCTAGAGGATTTCTACTTAATCTGGAAAAATAGCCTACTGTTGTATAAAAAGACACTTCGCCAAGCTAGAACAGCTTATTTGTCATCATTAGTAGAAGAGAACAAGAATAATCCTAGGTTTCTCTTTAGTACAGTTGCTAATCTTACACAGAGTCATAGCTCTGTTGAGCCATCCATTCCTTTAGCTCTCAGCAGTCATGACTTTATAGGATTCTTCTTAAATAAAATTGATTCTATTAAAAATAAAATCTTTGACATACTCCCGAAGATGATTACTTCATCCTCAGCAAGTGAGACAACATTGGAAATAACTGTAGAACCTGATCCGTGTTTGGACTGTTTTGATCCTGTGGAGCTTCCTGAGTTATCAGAAATATTAGCTTCATCTAAACCTTCAACTTGTATGTTAGACCCAATCCCAACCAAATTATTTAAGGAAGTGTTCCCTCTGATTACCAGCCCCATTTTAGATATGATTAATCTATCTTTAGTAAATGGATATGTACCACAGGCTTTTAAGGTAGCTGTAATTAAACCTTTACTTAAGAAACCTTCGCTTGATCGAGATGACTTGAAAAATTACAGACCGATATCCAATCTTTCATTCTTATCTAAAATTCTTGAGAAAATAGTTGCTAATCAAATGTGTGAGCATTTACACAGCAATGACCTGTTTGAAGAGTTTCAGTCAGGCTTCAGAGCTCATCATAGCACTGAAACACCTCTGCTGAAAGTCACTAATGATATTCTTCTAGCCTCAGATAATGGACTTGTGTCTGTACTGGTTCTGTTAGATCTCAGTGCTGCATTTGATACAGTCGACCATAATATTCTCTTAGAAAGGCTGGAATATGCTGTAGGGATCAGGGGAACAGCGCTAGGCTGGTTTAAATCTTATTTGTCTGACAGATTCCAGTTTGTTCATGTAAATGATAAATCATCTTTAAAACTCCAGGGTAATTGTGGAGTACCACAGGGTTCAGTACTTGGGCCAATTCTCTTTACTATATATATGCTTCCAATAGGTAAAATTATCAGGCAGCATAGAATAAATTGTCACTGTTACGCTGATGACACTCAGCTTTACTTATCCTAAAATTTCCTGATGAGCCCAACCAGTTAGATAGACTACAAGCATGTCTGGAATATATAAAAACTTGGATGATTTTAAATTTTCGTTCTAAATTCAGACAAGACAGAAGTTGTTGTCTTTGGACCGGAGTTTTTAAAAAGGGGAAATGCTTAGTCAATCACTTAACCTGGATGGCATTAAATTGACCTCCGGTAATAAAGAAAAAAAACCCTTGGTGTTATTTTGATCAGGACATGTCATTTAAAATCCCAATTAAACAGGTTTCGGGTTTTTCCTTCTTTCACCTCCAGAACATGCCAAAATTAAAAAATATCCTGTCCAGGAGTGACGCGAAAAACTAGCCATGCATTGTTACTTCAAGGCTGGACTATTGTAATTCTTCACTATCAGGATGTCCCAAAATCCCCCGTTAAAAAGCCTTCAGCTGATAAAAAATGCTGCAGCAAGAGTTCTGATGAAAATTAAGAAGACAGAGCAATTTCTCTATTTTAGCTTCCCCTTCTTGGCCCCCTGTTAAATCCAGAATAGATTTTAAAATTTCCCCTCCCACATAAAAACCCTTAATGATTTAGCTCCATCATACATCAGAGATCTGATTGTCCATACGTTCCTAACAGAGCACTTCGTTAACCCCAAGGTTTACTAGTGGTTCCTAGAGTCTCTAGAAGTAGAATAGGAGGCAGATTTTTAGTTATGGGGCCCTCCCGTGGAACCAGCCCCCAGTTTTTCTAGAGCAACCCCCTGTCTATTTTTAAAGGCTAGACTTAAAATTTTCTTTTTGATAAAGTTTATAGTTAGAGTGTTTTAGTTTACCCAGGGGGAGCCTTTTTTTGGGTTGGAGGGAGTAAGGGTTAGTCGGTTTGCCTAAACCGCCCAGTTTATGGTTGAGGGGCAAACACACCCCCATTTCTGCTACCGTAGACCCCCCTCCTTTTCCAATGGGATAATAAATTTTTCAGAGAGAGGGACCCAATTCTTGGGTTTTTTAAAAAAAAATGGCCATCAGTGGGTCTGATGGACAAAATGTCACTTTTAAGGGTAGGGTTAAAAGTTTCCTTTTGATAAGCTTAAGTTAGAGTGGTTTGGTTTTCCCAGCATCTCGTAGTTATGTGATAGGCTTAGGTGCTGGAGGAAAATGGGCCCCTTTCACTTCTTTGCTACTTTTCAACTACTCTCCAATTTTGCTTATTTGCGGTTTTTTAGCTTTAACTTTTTTCTTCTTTTTTTTTCCCCAAAAAAGCTACACCTGGCCTGATCTGTGTCTACCTGTAAACCCCCTTTTGGAGAGGGAATCTCCAAAACTTCTGTGGCAACAAATTTAAAGCCACCCCCTTTCCCATGATTTCCCCAAGGGGCCCCGCTTTCAGTGTTTTAAACCCCTTTTTCCCCTCCTAGACATGGGTACTGATGAGTTTCTACTTTTAAATAACCATGGCTCTCTTCAGACTCTAACCCTTTAAAAACTGGCTCAGATTTATTTTCTTTTTTTAGGGGAAAAGACTAAAGGGGCAACCATAACATTTACTTTCCTTTCCCATAGAAAGTACTCCTGGATCAGGGGCTTCTTTGTTCTTTTTGTGTCTCTGCTCGGGTTTCTCTCTAACCCCCAGTCGGTCGTGGCAGATGGCCGCTCACACTGAGCCTGGTTCGGGTTTTCTGCTGGAGTTTCTCCTTTTTAAAAGGATTTTTCCTCTCCACTGTCGCTACATGCATGCTCAGTATGAGGGATTGCTGCAAAGTCAACGCCAGTGACTGTCCACTGTCTCTACATGTTCATCCAGGAGGAGGGAATGCTGCAAGTCACTGACTGGATGCAATCTGCTGGGTTTCCTTAGATAGAAAAACTTTTTATCCAATTTGAATAAATAACTGAATCTGGCTGCACTGTTCAATGATTAGGATTAATTGGAATGTATGAACCTGACTGTTGTGAAGTGCCTTGAGACGACATGTGTTGTGAATTGGTGCTATATAAATAAAACTGAATTGAATTGAATTGAATGTCAAACCAACTCATTAATAAATCCTTTATTGTATTTGGGAAAACATGTAGACCAGCTAGATCAGGTCGAACATGGAAACTGCTGCAAAAGAATGATTCAAACTAGCTCAGTCCTGGTTTGACTGAGAAACAGTAACCACCCTCCCGTGACAATACTGCTGATCCACCTCCTGTTTGAGTGGTATTGGAAGATTTAATCCGTAGGATGAAACGCTACAGCATACAAAATCTGATTACCAGATAAGTCAGTATGCCACAGATTCTTTGGCCACGTTGAAAACTGCTGCTGCATGATGCCGCAGCTCAAACATGCCATGCAGACTGGTCATGTGCACCACTGCTACTGAAAATCACAGTAAAAATAATCCTTACTGTCAGTTAAAATGCTCTCTCTGGACAGATGAAGATTCACTCACCTTGGCATGCAGAATGCTAGAAACGTCATCTGATGGTATGACCTGTGGTGTGATTATCTCTCACATCACTCACAGAAAACTGAAATTTAATTCCCAGAATGTCAGTTGATTCTTGAGTATGTAACAAAATAATACACGGATGCAGTGGCATCATGGGAAATGTAACATACCCGGTCCAGAGGCTGAATCTGTTTCATCCCCTCACATTTAGACCTGGGTAACACATTTCTACACCAGGATACATGACAAGACAGCAACTTTAATAAAGACTGTGTTAACTGAAATGTCCTGGGGAAGTTTGTGTTGTCACTCCTTTTCATGTTTAATTTCACAGGAAATACAGTAAAATGAGCCTTACCTGGAACACTCCCAGCTACTTTGATAGAAATCTGTGTAACCGAACTCTCCTCCTCCCAAACCAGCAAACTGCATCCAGAGGATGAGGAGAACGCCACCCCTGGATGAGCTTCAGCCACCTCCCTATCAAGATGAGAACGGCTCTCCGAGGATGTCCTGCACCCTGTCAGACCTCGGTGATGCCAAATGTGATCTCTCCCAAACCAGCGGCAGCCCACACCTGTCCTTCGGAAAGTGTCTCAGTGAGGCCAGTGATGGTCAAGAAAGTGAAGGTTACCTTAACAAAGGCTACGAGGAGGATGTCCCCAGTGATAGCACGGCTGTCCTCAGCCCAGAGGTACATTCCAATACTCTGCATGACAGAGAGAGTATGATGTTTCTGTTGGACCTGAACTTCCCACTGGTTTTTTTAGGATATGTCAGCTCGCGGGTCGGCTGTGCAGTTTCCAAAAGGCTACGAACCAGATCCCATCGCAAAGTACGGCACCCTGGACATTGTGTTTGACTACGACTCAGAGGAGCAGCAACTAACTGCGACCATCATGGCAGTAACCGATCTTCCCTCCATTAAACGGACAGGAAACATTTCCTGGCAGGTCCATCTGGTACTCCTGCCAACCAAGAAACAGAGGGCAAAGACGTGCATCCAGGGAGGCCCCTGTCCCATCTTCACAGAGACCTTTTATTTTAGCCATGTGGAGTCGGAGATGATCAGCAACTATGCCATCCGATTCCGTCTTTACAGCATCCGACGGATGAAGAAGGAGAAGGTGTTTGGAGAAAAGGTGTTCTACCTCACCAAGCTCAACCTTCAGGGCAAAATGTCTGTGCCGGTCATATTGGACCCATGCTGTGCTCTCCCGGTAAGGTGCATCAAAGCAGGGCTTGGTTTTCAACACATTCACCTCATTAACTGCTCCTTTTGTTGATGGATCTTTCATCCCATTGGATAAGGACTGCAGTTAATCCTTGCACAGCTTCAGAGAATATAAAGATCAGACTTAGGTCGAGGTTATGGATTCCAGAAAATGACAGCCTGGCTAAATCTGGCAGATGTCTTATCTTTAGTTAGTGAGAATCCAATGGATCTGGCTGAGATCAGTGATTTTCATTATTGAAGAGCTGTAGATCTACTGTTGAATGTGCAAAAATATAAAATATACAGATTTTATCTGTAAGAGTTGTTGTTTAAAACCAGGGCAACATAGATGTTATATTTAATCTGAGATTTTCAAGATAACAGTCTCATTAGTATGGGAGACATTTTTATTCTTCAATTGGAGTTAAACATATAGGTCAAAATATATAAACCCTGACCCAGCCTGTGCCAAATGGAGGGAATCACCATAACAACCAGTGACACTTTCTAAGTTTATGGTTCTCACTCAGCAGCTTTTCTTTATGACATGAATCCATCATGGCTGCCCTCACAGACTCCACTAATTTTGATATTTGTCTTTTCATCCTTCTACTTTGAAGGGTAAACAGGAAGGGGCTTTTAATATTAGGCTTTCAAATTAAAGCTTACAGATACTTCTGGATGGGATATTGATACACCATTATTTCATTCTCTTAAAACTTTACTTTCCCCTAAAGTTCGGTGGGGTTTTTTTTTTTTTGGGGGGGGTGGGAACATTAGAGGATAAGACAGTGATAAGAACCAATAATGATGAACATTTAATTTTACATGATGAATTTTTGACACTCAGTTGAGTTTCCTGAATGTCTGCTAACATATTTTCAGGGCGGTGAATCCCAGGTCAGCCTCTCAGATATGACGTGCAGTGAAAGCGCCTCATCATTCCAGTCTGTCAGTCAGACTTCCACTCCGGAGATCCTGGTGGGCCTGGTGTATAACGCCACAACCGGCCGCCTCTCGGTGGAGGTCATCAAAGGCATCCACTTTAAAAACCTGGCCGCCAACAAGCCACCCAGTAAGCTCCCTAAAACGTTTGCTTGTTTATTTGTGGAGATTTGAGAACAGAATTTTGTAGAATAGGACATGTTGACCCTGTGCAGATGTTTGATGAACGTTTGAACCTTTAGTTCATGCTTGTTGAGTTGTTTGATCAGTGAGACTCTGCTTTGCTTTAGCTTCTTTAAGAAAAGATGGCTGCCAGTATCTCTCCTGCTTTTCAGTTTTCTACCAGTTTTCATCAGTTTTCCTCATCAGTCTCCTAAATCAACTTCCAGGACTTTCGGCAGCAGAATCCAACAGAAATCCACCTCTTGGGAACTTTGTGCAATGTTTTTGACATTCTGACCCTTTATTTCCCTATATTCCATCTTTAGTAAAATCATGTCTGCTCCTAAAATTCTCTTCTTACTGCCTTTTTGACATCTTGGTCCGCTGTTTTTCTTACTGCTGTCCAACCCTTGTTGTCAGATGGGCTGTTCTGTTGTCTGAAACACTTGATAGGTGGACAGGTTTATATTATCAGAGGTGAGTCTCCGTGCCCGGCCAAAGTCAGCTGCTGTTGGTGATAAATCCTGAACCTTGTTTGCGCCTTCATGGATGCTGTGCTATTTCACAGAAATGTTCTGTGCTCAAGAAATCTTGTTAGCGTCTTTGTATAAGACGTCTGTCGTTAGATTTCAATTGTGCCTTTCTGTTTCACATAAAAATAACCAAATTGAACTGAACACAAAAGCAGAACACCAAATTGTGGAGAAAAGGCTTAAATGTAATTTAAGTTTAAAGTTTGATTCGTTTCAAACAAACACATTAAAGCTGCAGCAGGGAGACCTGAAATAACCTCGACTTGGTCGAAAGTTTGACCAAGCAGACCTTCCAGGTCCCTCCCTCCCTCCTCCTCCCTCCCTCCTCCTCCCTCCCTCCTCCTCCCTCACAGCTCCTCCCTCACAGCTCCTCCCTCCACAGCTCCTCCCTCCTCCTCCCTCACAGCTCCTCCCTCCACAGCTCCTCCCTCACAGCTCCTCCCTCCACAGCTCCTCCCTCCACATCTCCTCCCTCCACAGCTCCTCCCTCCACAGCTCCTCCCTCCTCCTCCCTCCACAGCTCCTCCCTCCACAGCTCCTCCCTCCTCCTCCCTCCACAGCTCCTCCCCCCACAGCCTCCCCCACAGCTCCTCCCTCCTCCTCCCTCACAGCTCCTCCCTCCACAGCTCCTCCCTCCACAGCTCCTCCCCCCCACAGCTCCCCCCACAGCTCCTCCCTCCACAGCTCCTCCCTCCTCCTCTCTCCACAGCTCCTCCCTCCACAGCTCCTCCCTCCTCCTCTCTCCACAGCTCCTCCCTCACAGCTCCTCCCTCACAGCTCCTTCCTCACAGCTCCTCCCTCACAGCTCCTCCCTCACAGCTCCTCCCTCCACAGCTCCTCCCTCCTCCTCCCTCCACAGCTCCTCCCTCCACAGCTCTTCCCTCCACAGCTCCTCTCTCCTCCTCCCTCCCTCCTCCTCTCTCCACAGCTCCTCCCTCACAGCTCCTCCCTCACAGCTCCTCCCTCACAGCTCCTCCCTCCACAGCTCCTCCCTCCTCCTCCTCACAGCTCTCCCCCCACAGCTCCCCCTCACAGCTCCTCCCTCCCAGCTCCTCCCTCCACAGTCCTCCCTCCACAGCCCCCTCCCTCACGCTCCTCCCTCACAGCTCCTCCCCTCAAGCTCCTCCCTCACAGCTCCTCCCTCCACAAGCTCCTCCCTCCTCCTCCCTCCACAGCTCCTCCCTCCACAGCTCTTCCCTCCACAGCTCCTCTCTCCTCCTCCCTCCCTCCTCCTCTCTCCACAGCTCCTCCCTCACAGCTCCTCCCTCACAGCTCCTCCCTCCACAGCTCCTCCCTCCACAGCTCCTCCCTCCACAGCTCCTCCCTCACAGCTCCTCCCTCACAGCTCCTCCCTCCACAGCTCCTCCCTCCACAGCTCTCCCTCACAGCTCCCCCTCCACAGCTCCTCCCTCCACAGCTCCTCCCCCCACAGCTCCCCCTCCTCTCCCTCACAGCTCCTCCCTCCACAGCTCCTCCCTCCACAGCTCCTTCCTCCTCCTCCCTCCACATCTCCTCCCTCCACAGCTCCTCCCTCCACAGCTCCTCCCTCCACAGCTCCTCCCTCCTCCTCCCTCCACAGCTCCTCCCTCCACAGCTCCTCCCTCCTCCTCCCTCACAGCTCCTCCCTCCACAGCTCCTCCCTCCTCCTCCCTCCACAGCTCCTCCCTCATAGCTCCTCCCTCCACAGTGGTTAACTATAAACACCTAAACCTTGGTTACTCAGCCTCATGGAAGATGACAAGTTCTCTGGTTTGTAGTTTTTCATGCTTTAACAGTCTAACTGTAGCTTCAGACAGCATATTTGATCAAAAACCTCTAATTAATAAACCTAAAACATGATCAAACCTGAACTATTTGTAAGTAAGTAAAATCTGGCACACATTTAATTGAACATGAACAGAGTGGGTGTCAGGAACTCATCCATGAAGATGCTTGCTTGTTGTAAACCGCGTTGCTGCATTTTTTAACTTGTATATCCTGTCATGCATGAAATCAGTTACCATTCCCACCTGTTTTTTTGTCTCTTTTTCATCGTGCCACTCGGAAGTCATATTTTCATTTAAAATCAAACCAGTTTGCAGGGTTCCTACACAGTCTGGAAATCTCTTGACAAGTATGGAGTTTAATTTGAGTTTTTTCCTGGTCTGAATAAGTATGGAGAAACACAACATATTGAATAAGATGTATCATGTTTTATAAATTATATTACATTTTCTAAACCTTTTCTAAACCTTTCTGATGGATTATGAGACAAAAATGGACATAATAGTTTTGTCTTTCAAATTGGTTCCAGTGTTGGTTCAGATTCAGTGTTGGGTTTTAACAGTCGTGTTTGATTTAAAGCTGAAGAACTGATTTCGGTTCTGTCTCAGCACCAATGTTTTTCTCGGCTTACCAGAACTGAGAAAGTTGGTTGGAAGAGCTTCAGAGCTCTTTCTAAATGAGACTGGTGAGAAACTGGTTCTCCAGAACCATTTTGTAGGAAATAAAAAAAGATTAAGAGCATGTGCTTCACTCAGGTTATGTTAAGGTTTGGTTGTTTCTCACTCTGCAGCATGGTTATAAAAACTAGACCAAGTATCCTATGAATTCATAGGAAATGTTTGGATGTTAGAACCGGAGCTAAAACTTTAAAACTGGGCTAGTGTCACTTCACAATCTGGACATCTGAGTCTGGAAAGTAATTTAATATTAAAGGTAAAATGTGTAGAAACCCTGACATGGACAGTTTGGCTAAATCATTTTAGCATGCTTTAGGTGGGGTAGTGGTCCATGCATGTTTCTGTAATTAGATGTTGTCATCAGAAAGCTCATTTCTATATTGGCAGTGATCAATATTCCATTTCTTTTTGCTGGTGATTTTCTATTTATTTTAAACATGAGAAGAACATCAAACACACGTGTAATTTGTGCTCATCTGTTGCTTGTTTTTTAGTACAATATTTTTATTTTAAACTGAAAAATCAAAAATAGTTTTGTTGTTTTTTTTATTGCTGGTTTCTGATGAGGACATTAAATACCAAACATGCATGAACTGATGTTCAGCACATGACTCCTAGTAAAGGCAGTCTGTATTGCACACACACACTGTCCTCTCCTTTCTGGAGCATCTTACTTGAATTTACAAGAGACTAACTAATAACTAGCTGCCAGATTCTGTTGGTGCATTCCTGAAAAGCACCTCCACAGTTGTCAAATTGTACCTAGAAAATAGTCACATCTGGTAACGCTGAAACAACCTTTTGTGCAAAAATACTCACCAAGGTCTTGATTGACTTTGTGCGTCTCACAAAGTGGGAGAAGCGAGACGTGGAGCACTTTCAAAGCTCCTTTTCTGTCATTTCAAAACAGTAGCGAGCCGACGAGTCGAGTCAATCACCAGCCGCAGCCCCTCTCATTCAGCAACAATACCAAAGAGGCCTGCATCACCGCTACTGACCACTTAAGACATCCACAGCTCTACAGAGCCCATTCAGCAGCAGTCAAAGAAGAAATCAAGGCTATTTTTTTCACTCTGCTTTTATGTCAAAGAGAGGAACTGAATGTGTGATTCAAGGCGGCGAGCTGAGCGCTGGAAAGCAGCTGGCACTTGACAGCATGAAAGCCTCAGCAATTCATTCTGTACACTACCTCTTAGACAGGAGCAGAATACGCAGCATTATTGCAGAGTGCGGCTGCAGACGAGGGGCGAAACACTCACAGAGCTATTGTGATTGCCATTCTTGCCAGTTTTTCCTTTCAGCTCCATTTATGAGTTCAGTTTGTGTCATGATTTCTGCTTGGAAATGGAGGAGTGCAAAAGGAAACGGTGAATGGCAAAATCGCTTGATGCAGTTTTTTGAGAGCTGATTTGTTCTGAATGATGGTTTTGTAGGAACATGAACATGTTGTCCAAAAAGGAGAACAGGTTAGAAGGAAAAGGTGGTGAAAATATCTAAATTTTTCAAAACTTCTAACAAAAAGTTGTAACAGAACGAGATTCATCTTTATATCTCATTTGAACTTATTTACTTTATAGGTGCAGCTATGTGAGCTTATGTGTTTTCTATTTGGTCCAAAAAAAGATCTCACCTTTATTCTGTCGCTTATTTAAAAACAACAAAGATTAACCAAAATACTTTCAATAATAATAACAATAATAAAAATAATAATACATTTTCTTTAAAGGCACCTTTCAGGACACACAAGGTCACCTTACAAAAGTAAAAAAAATCAGGAACCAAATGATAGGACCGTGGTGCTAATCATGGTAAAAATGCTTGTTTGAACAGATGAGTTTTCAGCCGGGATGGAGACAGAGTGAGACAGGAGGCACCATGAGGCTGATGGAGGCGGCTGACCTAAGAGACCGGGAGGGAGTATTAAAGTAGAGGAGGTCAGACAGCTATGAAGGAGCAAAGGAGGAGGTGATGGATGGCCTTAAATGCATAAAGCAAGATTTTGAATTCCAGGCGATATCTGATCGGCAGCCAGTGGAGCTGTTGAAGTACAGGTGAAATGTGACTGGTGGGTGATGTTCTGGAGATGGCCTGGACAGCAACGTTCTGGACCAACTGGAGTTTATGAGTAGATTTGTGGGGGAGACCAAAGAGGAGAGAATTACAGTATTCCAGACGAGATGTGACCAGAGTCTGGACCAGGATTGCAGTGGTGGCAGGAGTGAGGGACGGGTGGAGGCGGTTAATGTTGCGTAGGTAGAAGTAGGCGGTCCAGGAGATGTTGTTAATGTAGGTATGAGATAGAGTGCTGATTTACCTTCTTTAACTTACCTTAAATTAGCTTAGCTTATTTAGCTTAACTTGCCTTAGCTTAGCTGATCGTAGCCTGACCTTAAATGTCTTTAGCTTCGCTTTTAGCAAACAATCCATCCTGGCTCTGTTTGGTTGGTGGCTGACGCTCCAAGGTGGGCCACCTGTCGATCCTTTCCCAACCGGTTTTATTCAGATGTAACGGCGTTTCCGAAAATCTCTCCAAGCCTGGAGTCCATTCATCCGCCCTATCTTGGTGAACTCCAACATGTGACATCTAAATTGTGTTAAAGGGCAAATTAACACACATTAATCTAGGTCATTTTTCCCTAACTTAGTTTAGCTAGCCTGAACTTAGCGTATTTTAGCTTGTCTTATTTTTATTTAAAGGGGAAATCCTTCCTTTCCCCCTTAAATCATCCATTTGTGGTCTAAATAAAGTGGAACTGCAGTGCTTTGGTCTGAACTCCTTGTTCTTGTAGCTCCTCAGGCTCCTCTTTTACCTGTTCTGAGGTGCGTCTGAGAGCAACTCGTTTTGGATCCGTCTCTTTAAATGCTGCTGAGCTACTTCACACCGCGCCCTCCTCCAGGTCAAAGAGCGCTCCACTTTAACATCTTCGGCCATTTTTGTAGTTTGATAACAATTATCTAGCGGTGCAGAAACACAGCAACACAATGCTAAAGTGTTTATGTAATAATAATATTGAAACATGCAGTACGGTTCTGTCCTCCAGGAGCTGAAAGCAGCACTAACATCAGCAGAAGACCCGATGTTGCTGCTATCAGAACAATGATCAGGACGTCACATCCACACAATGAATTTATGCCTAAAATAAAGTTTGTTGTCATTTTAACGTTATTTGCAGCTTACCGCTTTGCTGCGTTCGTCGTTTCCTTAGACAGAAGGAACTGACCCCTAATCAGATGAAGTCTTTCAGCAAATCCTTCTAGAGGTTGATGAAGAACTCGTCCTTAAGCAGCTTCATGCAGACGAAGAGGAATTTCTCCACAGATGTGGGAACATTTCCATGAAAAATAATGAAACTGAACCGACTAAAAACAGAATATAAAGAAATCTGCAGCACCTGGAGAGACTAAAATCAACTTTTCTGCTCTCCTACAGACTCCAATTGCACAACTACATGGATTTAAAGACAAAAAGTGGATTTTGCATATGTCCCATTTTAAGGATTTCTCCAGGTTGTTTTTCCACCTAAAACAAACATAAATGAACAACAGCAACTTAAATATTGACACATTTGGACAAAGATAAGTTTTAATCCCATTTTGAGCCGGATGGTGAAGACCCCCTCCTTACCATATATGGACAATGACATTGCAGGAGGATAAAACCTACGATGCACACGGAGATGAAGAGGTTAAGATATTTTCCGTCAACAAAATCCATGCTGTTTATTTTGTTGATTATAAGCCAGAGGTTGTTCTGCCGTTTTCAGAATCAGAATCAGAATCAGCTTTATTGCTGATTTATTTATGGAGGTGGTGTTTTCTGAAAGTCCACCACCATCTCCACAGTCTTGAGTGGGTTTAGTTCCAGGCAGTTCTGACTACACCAGTGGACCAGCCGATCCACCTCCAGTCTGTATGCAGACTCATCACCGTCCTGGATCAGTCCAATGACAGTGGTGTCATCTGCAAACTTCAGGAGTTTCACGGACGAGTCCGCTGAGGTGCAGTCATTTGTGTACAGGGAGAAGAGGAGTGGGGATAGAACACACCCCTGGGGGCACCAGTAACTTATTGATCTGGTTCGGGAGAAGATGCTCCCCAGTCTCACCTGCTGCTGTCGGTCCGTCAGGAAGCTGTTGATCCACTGACAGGTGGAGGCTGGGACGTTGAGCTGGGTGAGCTTCTGGTGGAGGATGTCTGGTATGATGGTGTTGAAGGCCGAGCTGAAGTCTACAAACAGGATCCTGGCGTACGTCCCTGGGTGGTCGAGGTGTTGCAGGATGAAGTGTAGACCTAAGTTAACAGCATCATCTGCCGACCTGTTTGCTCGGTAAGCAAACTGCAGGGCGTCCAGTAGAGGGCCTGTGATGTCTTTCAGGTGCTTCAACACCAGCCGCTCAAAGGATTTCATGACCACAGACGTCAGGGCTACAGGCCTGTAGTCATTTAATCTAGGATGGTGGGTTCTTGGGCACTGGGATGATGGTGGATCGTTTGAAGCAGGAGGGGACCTCACACTTCTCCAGTGACTTGTTGAAGATCCGGGTGAAGATCGGAGCGAGTTGATTTGCACAGGCTTTCAGGCATGATGGGGAGACGTTATCAGGTCCTCCAGCTTTCTTTGTTTTCATGCTCTGAAAGAGCCTGTTTACATCTTCCTCAGAGATCTTTAGTGCAGGCAGAGGATCTGAAGGTAGGGGGTTGGTTGCTTTACTGGTCGAACCTGTTCCTGAATAGGATGTGGAGGAGTTGGTTTGAGGTGTGAATGGCTTCTTGTCATGTCTGCAGTAGAAGCCATTCAGACGGTTGGCCAGGCGAGGACTTTGTTCAGGAAGGGTGGTGGGGCTTCTGTAGGCAGTCAGGTTTCTCAGACCAGTCCATACAGCCGAAGTGTCACCAGTAGAAAGGCTGTTTTTCAGCTTCTCACTGTAGCTTCTCTTGGCTGCCTTGATCTCCTTTGTAAGTCTGTTCCTGGCCTGCCTGTTACCCGCGCCCAATCTCCACTGATGTGAGCTTCTTCCTTGTCCCTGCGCAGATTCCTGAGGTGTGGAGTGAACCATGGCTTGTTGTTCCCAAAGGTGCAGAAGGTCTTGGTCTGCACACACATGTTCTCACAGAAACTGATGTATGATGTCACCACATCAGTTAGTTCGTTTAAATCAGTGGCTGAGGTTTCAAAAACAGTCCAGTCTGTGCATTCAAAGCAGGCCTGTAGCATCTGCTTCGATTCCTCAGTCCACTTTTTAACAGTGTGAACCACGGGTTTGGAAGCTCTTAGTTTCTGTCTGTAAGTTGGGATGAGGTGGAAAAGGCAATGATCCGAAAGTCCCAGAGCAGCCCTGGTAAGGAACTTCGAAGAACATGTGAATAACCAGGAACTGATCGATACCTGTTACATCTCCTCCCCTCAGCTTCCAGGGTCCAGTTCAGTTTAGCTCAGAGATGTTCCACAATCCATGTTAAGCAGACCAGCATGCTTCAGGTGAATCTGTAGGTCTAAATAATCCATCCTGTTATCCTCTGAGGAAACGTTGAGTAGGAAGAGACGAAGGGGCGAGTAGCACGGAGCTGCATCAGCAGGAATGATCAGTGCTGAGCTCCAAACTAGCTGCTAAAGGCCATTAGCCAGTAAATTTGTTTATAATCATTCAGTCTTATTAGAATAAACTACCTTCTTATTAGAAGTGCCATGTGTAGAACTGGAATGCATTTCTCCCATTACTACTAACTTTAGGTGAGTGTTTGGCTACGTCTGTTTCAGAGTAATATATCTGTTCATTTTTCTTCAAAACCTGAACACTGACTGTTTAACTTGTGTCAAAATCTTATTCTTAGGGCAAAAACACACAAAATATTGGAAAAGATTCATAGTGTTGAGATATGGCCTTTAATTTAGCTGGTCTGGCTGTGATTGCAGCTAATTGCTCATCCAGGGGGAGTGAATGCTGCAAGTCACTGACTGGATGCAATCTGCTGGGTTTCCTTAGATAGAAAAACGTTTTATCCAATTTGAATAAATAACTGAATCTGGCTGCACTGTTCAATGATTAAGATTAATTGGAATGTATGAACCTGACTTTTGTGAAGTGCCTTGAGACGACATGTGTTGTGAATTGGCGCTATATAAATAAACTGAATTGAATTGAAATTGAAATTAAACTACTATCTTATCTTATCTTATCTTATCTTATCCTTTCATCAGTTAATTTTCATGCCACGTCTCCTCAGAGCTACTGAGCAGAAACAGTAGAAGATCAAATGAAGGACGATGCTTCGCTCAGGGCCTACAGCAGGTCTTTAGGTTTTTCCTGTTTCTTAAAGACATGACTTTCAGAGACTGGCCTCACATTTCTTTTGGCATCCACTTGTCCAGATTCCTCATTTGTGGGTCACAGGTGTCCGATACGTTGTTATGGTCAGGTATGAGAACTTAACTGAAAATAAGTAAAAGGCAGCCAAAGTTCAAAGAAAAAACTCAGGACGACTTGAACATTTGTTGGAGACCACTAAAAGATTACAGACACGCCTGGCTGCTTGAATCAAAAATAGAAAGTATTGTGGTGTAGTTTTGCACAATGCTGTGTGTGACTTGTGTCGTAGATGGAGGATGTTTTGGGACACTGTCGTAGGCTGTAAAAGTCTTTGCTCGAGACGTGACACTGTGTCAAAGTCAGAGGAAAGAATAGCAGCTCCTCGAGGCACTTCCTGAAATAATTAATTTTAGCAGAGCTCCTCTTCTTCTGAACCCAAGCCGACTTGAAAAACTGGTCTGTTTTTATCATTTAACATCATCTGCTACTTCAGGTTAGACGTGCAGCAGTTGCGTAGCAACAGGAATAAAGTAACGCTCCTTGCATCCTTTGAGTTCTTGCTCTGTGTTATTGTGAGCACTTGCAGCTGCGCTTTGTGTTTGATCAGGAGAAAAGCGTATCCTATGTGGTCATAATCTTATACATCAACTGCAGTGACATGATTTCAGGAGCAAACAGTTTAGCAGGAAAATAGGTCACAGTTTGCTGCAGAGGAATTTCACTCGCAGCAGTTTGTGTTCTTCTGATTCTAAGGGAATACATGAGAAATAATCATTGAGGATTTTGCACAAAGGATCCGCCTTTCCTCCTATATCCTAGAAATACTTAGTTTTCTGCTCTGTAAGCCTAATATGTTCTGTCTTATGACCTGCTTCTTCTCTAGATACCTACGTTAAGTTGACCCTACTCAACTCCATGGGTCATGAAATGTCCAAATGCAAGACGTCCATCTGCAGAGGTCAGCCCAACCCGACCTACAAAGAGACATTCATCTTCCAGGTAGCCCTGTTCCAGCTGTCCGACGTCACGCTCATTCTCTCCGTCTACAACAAGCGCAGCATGAAGCGTAAGGAGATGATTGGCTGGATCTCTCTGGGCCTGAACAGCTCTGGAGAGGAGGAGCTCACCCACTGGACCCAGATGAAAGAATCCAAAGGACAGCAGGTCTGCCGCTGGCACAGTTTGCTGGAGTCGTAACCTTCACGCAGGATGGAATAAGTTGCAGTGCAGGTTTATCCGAGATGGACATTAAACAGAGGTTGTCCCTGCAGATCAGTGACTGGCTGATGGCTGTTATGAAGAAAGAGTTTTAGCTGCTCAGCTTTGTGTTTCGTCTCTTGCTGGTAAAATTCCTGAGAGCTTCAGATCAAACAATAGACACCAGAACTCAAACAGAAAGCCTCCTGGTAAGCCACTGAGAAGGTCCTGAACAAAAAACGGGATTTTGTTGAACATCCCATCCTCTCCACAAAAATATTCATGCACTTATTTTATCGAGTTTGTTTTCTTGGTAATGTCCAAATATGAACAGAGTCTTAATCCACTGCTACAGTCCAGGAGAACATTCTTACTGACTCCCAAAGCTACATGAAGGCTGAAACCCTAAAGATTTGGTTCTGACTAATCAAATTAATTATTAGTTTCTAATACCATGATTTCTGATTAGGGTTAAACCTCCGGCATGTTTCTATGCCTCGATCAGCAATAACTGATGTTGCAGGTCTCTGCTGCTGATATTTTGCAGGTTGCAAGCTGAACATTTAGGGGACTGTTTCTGTAAATGTTGGAAGGCCAAGCTACAGACCCATTCAGTAAATTAGATGATTGTTGAAAAGTTCATTTATTTCAGTAGCTTAACACAAGCTTGCAAGCCTTTATTTTGTTAATTCAAATTTTCTGCTACATTTAAGATTTGAATATTACATCAGACCAATGAAAACAACTTTTTTTAATACAGAAATGTAGGCTTTTTGAAATGCATGTTTTATACCTGCTTTAATATTGTTATGTTCAAAAAAACTCTTGATCTGACAAACAATCCTCATTGGAAGAACATATTCTAATTTATTGAATATGACTGTAGATAGGAGAAACCACTAAAATGTGCAACTGACTGGGAGGTCTATCTCAGTAAGTCCTTCCAGAAATCCAAAACCACAGTCTCATGCAGACCTAGAAAACACACACAGATCAGTCCACATGAGGAATATAATAATATATATAAATATATTCATACTGAGAGGCTAACAAGTCATTGTTCAGTAGCAAATTATGACATTTGTCGTTTTGTGTAATGACAAATGAGATAATAATGAGATAATAATTCATTGACTGATTGATAAAAGCAAACAATTATTGAGGAGTGTATAGAAAAAACAATAATCGATGACGTTATGGATTACAAATACTATTAAATTGTAACTACATGGGAGTAACAGCTTGTAATAAGATGTTAAGTGATTCATTGTTTGATAAAATCATATAAATCATCTGCTAATAATATGTAAATACTAATATTGTTACTATGTAACTAGCTGTCAGTAACTGTTTATATTAGGATCTTAACAGATCACAATAGGTTCCATAGCAAAATAACAATTGTTAATATAGTGTTCTTACCATGTTGTTAACATATAGTTACAGAGCAAATCACAGTAATTAGAGTGAAATATAGCAGAGTAGAAGAAGAATAGAAATCTTCTTTATTGTCCCTCAGATGTTCCAGCAGGAAAGTGGAAGACAAACCGAAACAAGCAGATTCACACAAAGGTAAAAAGATCAAGAATAACAGACTGTAACAAATATTGTACAGTTATTAAAAACTGAATATCCAGATTAAATAAATGTGCAACTGAGTAGGGGGTATTGTAATTCTACACAAAATAATAGTAATAGTAATAATAATGTATAATTGTGCATAAAAAAAAAACTGTTTACAAGATATGGAAAATTGCTCAAATAACAGCAGGGATGTGAACAAATCTGTGCGTCACACTAATAATGAGAGAGAGCAACCTTAATACTACAGGAGGCAGGTTGTGATAGTACAGTCACACAACACATCTTTTATGATGGTGACTTTTTCTGTTAAAACCGAAGGTATAAATGTAGCATTAACCTAAAGAATAGGTCATAATCTGCCTACGTTAAAATAAGTCAAAAGGTCATAGGTCATAATAACCAGGAACCATGAAGCAACTGATTTCATACATGGTAATATTAACAGAGGTCAGGAAACAGCTGTGGTGGGACAGAATAAGAACCGGTCTGTGGACCCGTTCACGAAGTATCATCCATGACATGAAGTTTAAACTCCTGTTACTGATTCATTGTAAGGTCCTACTACATGGACATTTCTTAGGTACTTATATGATATTACCAACTTGTTACATGTTAATCACTTAAGTATCACATCTTTGTTACATCTTATTCCTGAGCTATGACAGGAGGTACCACCAAGCTATTGAATATTGAGCACATTTAGGATCTACGGGGAAAATGAATATGAGGCTAAATATGAAGTTACCAACTGATGACATCACAGCGCGTCTGCAGAGTTTGTGCATAAAAGTGGATGGAAGGGTTCTGGACTGTTGCTTTATTTTAAATGAGTTTATGTTCCAATCTGAGCTGCTCTAAATGCTGAGTGTGCATTTTGTGCCTAACGTAAAGAAAACAATGTTTGCAGGACCACTGACCTTTACATGAGCCTTTCACAGTACCGGATCATTTTGGAAAACACCAAGTTCAGGACAAACTGTGTGCTGTGAAGAAATAAAAATGGACCAGAACGTCCCAGTTAACAGGTGAGGAGAGAAACCCACCTTCCACTTGCTCTGGTGCTATAAAACCAGCTGTGGCTGCACACAGGAGCCTCTGCCTTATGTTGGGGTGAAAATGGCCCCACCCTCAGAGCACACACAGCTGCATCCATGATCACAGGAAGCACAACCACTGCAGCCACGCTCAGCCTCACTGCGGGGGGATCTCAAGCCAACTAATGAACCAGTTTCCTTCTGCAGAACATCTGCAGGTTTTCATTCACGTTACTGTGCCTGTGGTAGTGGTCAACACCCTCTTTGTGCTGTGTTTACAGTGTGTGTGTGTGAGTGTGTGTGAACACTTCCAACTGCATTAGAACAAAAACAACACCTTTCTTGATTGTCCAGCCAGTACTTTATATCAGTGAATGTTTCTCATCTATTTTGCATCAAAACCAACTTAACAAGAATGTGTGAAGATTGTGAGAAATCCTGCTAAATCTTCTGGGTTGCTTCTGCATTTTATTCAGCGAGGCGTCACAGCTCAGGTTGTATTAATGCTGCTTCCTGTAAAAGCAGAGAAGGATGCGCTGGAGACCAGCAGAGCTCAACTGTAAAGCTTGTTGGCAGTGAAGCACAGACCTGCTGGTTGGAGGTTCATGGTAACCCATTTATATCAGATGCTTTCAGTAAAATATGAGCTGGAGTCTGATGGCGTTAGGAGGTTAGCTAAGCTGCATCTGGATGAAGGACAAGACTTCTGGAACAACTTTAAAGAATGGTGGTGGAGGACTGATGATGTGGGCTTGCTCTGCAGCCAAGGACCTGGGTTCCTTAGAGTCACTGAGTGGACCACGAACTCTTCTGTCCAACATCTGAAGCTTGGTTGAAACTGAGTCGTGTAGGCAATGAAGGAACATCAGAAAAAAGATTGGACCCAAAGTCCTCCACAGCGATGTGACACTGATAAAGTCACACAGAACCCACTGCTGCTGAAGGAGGTTCTACAGGCTGCTGGATCATGAGATTAATCAACACAGTGGTTCTGTTTTGGCTTCATCTTTGTTTAAGGGATGAAAACGGTGCTGAATCTGTTGTGTGATTTTATACAAATGAGTTTAGAAGTTAGTTAAGATTGTGCTATGAGTTTCTCTTTGGTAACAATGTAAGAACGCTGAAGGAATTTTGTGATTTGGACCTAATTTGGTCCTCGTGCATATCAGTAATAACAGGTACCAGTCGTATCGGAGGTGAGATCCGGCAGTTTCCTGAGCGTCCAACAGTCAGTGTAAATAAGCAAAGAGGATGCCTTGTAGATGAATTAGATGTGGTTCCAGCTCTGGATGGAGTTTGGTGGAGGTCCCACTCTGGTGGTTTGGTGCAGATGCCCTGCATGTGTGGAGATCTTCAGCTAATGAAACCAGCTTGGTGTCACTGGGACAGAGCATCATAGAGATTATTAATGCCTGACCTCTGACCTCTGACCTCTGGACCTCTTGTCTGGGTTGTGTACTGTTTTTTGTCAGTGAGAGTATTTTTATTTAAAAGCATCGATGTTTTTCTAACCCTCTGTGTTTAAAAGCAGCTCCACCTGCAGGTAGACTCCAAGATTAATCATGGTTCCCAGAATAATTTCAGGAAACTTCATTCTCTTAGCAGGTGGTATTTTATTCAGTAAAAGTTGCACAAAAAGAAATTGGTCCTTGAGGAGATAACAACAGATTAAATGACGTGAAGGTCCCTTATACGTCCATGATTCCGTGTTGGGGACCCGTTTAAACTCTGAAGGCCTTGATTCATTTTCATCTTTCACATGGATGGACCAGGTTTCTCTGTACTGTGGCTAACAGTTCACTCTGCTGATTAGTTTAGATCATTTAAAGCTGGTCTTAACTTGTTCTTGCTTCTTTGGGAACTACCTTTGCCTCAGACGGCATCGGTGCCTTACTGTTTTCAACTTCTTAACATGCCTGTAAATGTACTTTCTCTGGTAATTATGGCTGAGTTTAAAAATGTTTTTGATTTTACAATGGGAAGAATTTCTATGTGATGATGTTACTGATTAAAAACATTAAGAGAAAAAATCTTGTCTGACCGTCCTTCCTTATGTGGTCATTTCTGTCCAGCTGCATTATCTTGCACTGCTGGAAATCACCCAACAGGTGGCGCAACCATTGCAGTTTGTTGTACAGTCACGATTAAACGAATCTGCAGCAACACAAATGTTGTGTATCAGGGTTTAGTGAGGCGTGTGTTCCATGTGTTTGGAAACACTGAGCAACATCTACCTGCAGGATCCTCTGAACGGCTTCACATGTAGCTGAAAAAACAGTTTGCTGCATCACCATAAACTTCATGCTGAGATGTTCTGCTGCAGAGAAGAAGCTCCAGGACCTCCAGCCAGCTGCAGTGCTGTCTCCTTAGAATCATGATGCCACCAGTGCAGAGCTTGCTTAGCAGTAGGTGGGTGAGGATGCATCTGGGCAACAAAATGTTTAAATCACAAAATGCAACATTTGGATATCAAAAAATCCGTTCTTAGGTGAGTTTCATTGTTAAACTCTTTAAGGTCTTCACTTCCCTGCTCTTTGATCTCAGCATCATTTTAAAATATGAGGAATAAAAGAAATAACAAGTAGATTACAATTTATAGCGCTTCTCCAAACATTCCTCATCCACGCCCAGAACTACATGGCTTAGAAGGAGAAAATAGAAGATTAGATTCAGTGGCTGCTGGCGAATCAGAGAGGAAATGCAGAACAGATGAGAGGGATCCGCTCCCTCCCCAACACACAAACTCAGAATGGATCCAGGTTCTGCTTTTAAATCCACGATCATGTACCGAGTAGAAAGAAATGCAGAGGAGGGACAGTCAGAGTTGGGCTGAGGTGAGTTTGGAAATGATTCCTGCTGCTAATTCACTCCTCATGATGAGAGATCAGATCAGTTCAGTTTTAACCCGTGAGAACTGAACTTTGAAGTAGTTCATGTGAACAATGTCCTCATTACAGAACCTTTATGTCCACTACGGTCAGTCACCAAGCAACTCCTCACATTATTAAAATCAGGAGAAGGAATCAAAAACGCAGACATGGTATGGCAAGCCATTTGTGTATTTAGTCAATAACCTGTACGTCTACAATCACACAGCTATGCTGTTGGTCAGGTTGGTTAAACATATGGAGTCAAGTCTTCTTACCAGTAACAGCTAGAGGATGACTGAGGACAAGTGAGTCCTCAGTCAGGACTCAGGACTAGTCAACACAAATTCTGCTTTCTGCGACTAACCAACCCTAAATCTGAGCACTAGTAGATCAGGCTCACCTGAAAATGTAACTAGTTGACTGGTAGAGGTAAAATCATTAGTTAAATGAGTTAAAAAAAACGATTTCTCTACCTATTTCTCTAACCAGCTGAAGCTACACATATTTATGAATCATTTAGTACACCTAAAGTCTTCAAGCATTCCCTCAGCATGATGCTGCCACCACTGTGTTTCACAGAGAGAATGATGTGTTCAGTACGGTGGCCGACCAGTGCAAACACTCAGCAAATGGCTAAATGAGCAAACGAACACACAAACACAAAAAACAACTGCAAGTTACAAAACAAATGCAAAGAAAAATGCTGCAAATAGCAAAATAACTGCAAGTTAAGAAAAGCTGCAAAACTAGCTCCACAAAAAGATAAAATAAAATTAATATAATTATCAGCTGGCAGGTTTGTAGCCAGCAGGGATACAAGCAGTTGTTGCATTGAAGGGAATTTTATTTCCATAAATGAACTGAACTGAGCCGAAATGAATTGAAATGAATAACTCTGAGAACTCTTTCCGACAGTTTCACGGATTAAATACACTAACGTCTTGCCTTATCTTGGTTGGATGGAGTGGAAGCGGCGGCGCTGCCTGCCGCACATCAGCTCCAACCGTCAGCCCGACCACACTGAGCTTCCGGACCTGGACCTGGGTCTGCCTTGTCCAGAACCGAGCCTGTGGCTACCTCTATCTGTTAGTTGGGGAGCTTCCTTCAGAAGAATCCGGATGCGCAGAGTGATGTTACCCGAACACAGCTGTTAATCAGAACCGAACGGGAGAAAATACTCATTTTTTAATCTTCTGGGTTTCGGTCCACATCCCAAAGCTTCCGGTCAGGTAAGAACTGTTCGGATGAATGTGTTTCTGCTTGTTTAGCTGCTGTTTTATTTCCAGCCTCACAGACAACAGTTTAAGGTTTTTGTTTTCACTGAAACCACCTGACAGAGATCCGGTCCAGCACATTTTGCGGAACCATCATCCATCCATCTGTGGGGTTCTGTGTCACGGTGGATTATCTTCCCTGTTTAATACAGTTGGGATGTCTGAATATTCCCAGGAATTCCAGCTGAAACCGAAGAGTGGGCCAAGCCTTCTCTCGGTCCTCCACCTCTTCTTCTGGATCAGAGAAGCCTGGCTGAGCGCTCCAGGCTGCTGTCAGTCATATCTTGCTCTTTGCAGACTCTTCTGCTCATTAAGGATGTCATCCCGTTGGTTCCTCCCCCCAGAAGCATTCATCTCTCTCAGCGGGGAGCAGGGACTCACATCTGGAGCGTTTCAAGACTTCAAGGCTCTTAGCAGACGTGCAAGAAGGAAATTCAGTGCATTTCCCTGCATACGTTTATAGCAGCTCAAGTGTTTGGCTCAAACACAGAAAACCTGGAATGATTTATTACTTCCTGGAGAAAAAGCACCTGTTTTTACAGCGTTCCTATTATCCGTGTCCTTCTCTGCTCTGTTTCATGTTACAAGTCTTAGTTACAAGTCCAGCCCCAGATTTGGGTTTTCCACCCCCTCCAGGCCCTCTGAATGAGCCTTTGTGCTCCAGAGTGACACAGAAACCCTGAAGAGGAAGGGTTGAACATGCATTCAGGTTTAAAAATACTGGAAGAAGGTTTTTATTTATAGCGTGGACCTGATGACTTCACCCACTCAGGAACGTGCTGCGTCAAATCCTGCGGTTTGCTCTCAAAGGAGCCTCTGCTTTCATGCGGACGGGACGAAATTAATGCAACATGTGGAAACAGCGGTCCAAATGGTTCACATTCCAGAGAGGAGAACTGGTTTCAAGACGTGCCAACAGGTCCAAGAGCTGTCATATAAATACCTGTGTGTGATTTTGTCTCTTCTCCATCTAGAGCCACAGAGCCCCGCTCTGTTAACCCCCACGGCCGCTACAAGCTGTCCCCAGATAGGCCGTAATGCAGCCGCCCTGTCACAACCCGTGTGTCACCACTAAACCCCTCCGCCCTCCAGGGACCCGAGCCCGGCTTAGTCAGCTGAAGGCTGCTGACAGGCAGCGAGCTGACAGAGATCCAGCAAACAAACACAGGTCTGGATGAGACTACGAGGAGGACAGTACCTGGTGCCTCAGTGGTCCAATTAACAGAGGTTCAAGGAAAATTCCATTTATATTAATAGCAACAGAAATAAGAAAAACTAAGTACACCATTGATTCTTCCATGGGATTTAAAAAAGAATTAGCAGCCACGTGTCGCTAGAAGATGAACGGATTATCATCAGTGTGAGGTTCTGTCAGTTTGCTGCTCTGCAGCATCCAGCTCTGTGTTAACACAATGCCAGGATGAAAAGACATCAGCAATGACCTTAGAGCAGGAACTGTAGCTGCCCATCACTTTGGGAAAGGTTATCAGGTCATCTCAAAACTATCTGAAGTCCGTCATCCTACAGAGAGAGGAAAACATCACGGACAGCTGCCCGTCTTCCCAGGAGAGGACGTCCCAGCAGATCCAGTCCAAGCTCAGAAGCTGCTGAGAGGTCGGCTTGGTACTATGACTTCTCAGTCATTACCTACTGCAACAGAATTTCTAGACCATGGGCAGATGAGACCAACGCAGAGATGTCTGACCAACACCTCCTATCAGCTGTCACAGTGGTGGAGGGGGGATGGTGTGGGCTTGTTTTGGACCAGCAGGACCTGAGCACCTGTTGAGTTAATGTGAGTCCATCTGTCCGAGAGCTGAAGGTTGTCTGATATATTCCTCCACAAGTTTTTAAATGCTTTTATTGGCTTTCAGAACACTGTAGGGTTAGATTAGTACAACCCCAGATCCATGAAGTTGTTTAAAACCTAAATAAAACCAGAAACAATAATCTGCTAATCCTGTTCAACCTTCAAACAGCTGAATCTAGAGACAGGATATTTAATGTTTAAAGTGATCAACTTTGTCTTTTTGCAAATATTCCCTTATGTTGAATTTGATGTTTGCAACACGTTCCAACAAAGCTGGACAGGGTCATGTTTTCCACTGTGTTTCATCACCTTTCCTTCTAACAGCAGTCAGTCAGCCTTTGGGAACTGAGGACTAATTGTTGGAGCTTTGTAGCTTCAACAATCCAGATAGTCCTCTTTGGTCCAGAGGACACGACGTCCATGATGTCCAGAAACAACCTGAAATGTGGACTCACACCACACTTTTCCACTTTGGGTCAGTCCATCTCAGATGAGCTCGGGTCCAGTGAAGCCGGTGCCGGTTCTGGGTGTTGTTGATGCCTGGCTTTGTCTTTGCATGGTAGTTGAACTTGTAGATGTAGTGATGAACTGCGTTACCTGACGATGGTTCTGAGGTGTTCCTATCCGGTACAGAATGATGTCGGTCTTTAATGCAGCGCCTTCTGACGGGGGTCAAAGGTCACCACCATTTAAAGTTGGTTTTCCTCCTTGCTGCAGAGATTTCTCCAGATTCTCTAAATCTTTTCAAGGAAAATAAGATTTTCTTGTCATACCAGCTCACATTTACGTGTTAAGGTACGAAATTCAGACTCAGGTCCCAGTAAAGAAGCCTAATACTTAAGTAAAAAGAAAGCTAAGTATAACATACAAAGCTAAATGTTACAATAAATATCATATCAGTAAGAATATATATGCAGCGAAGAGCAAAAAACAATATATACAGTGAAGCTGAAATTAACTTTGCAAAGTACTAAATACACATGAGGTGGTCCTTACTATTGCACCTATAAGTGAGTGAAATATTGGATCTTTGGTGGGTGAAGTGATTAGTGCAGGTTAGTAGAGAGTCTACAGATGATATTTTGATGATATTTTGGACTGTAGATGATGAATTCCCTAAATTCCTTGCTATTGTACGTATTTGCTCACGCAGTCACTCACAAAGTGATGAACCTCATCCCATCCTTGCTCGTAAACCACTGAACCTTTCAGGGATGCTTTTATACCCAATCATGACTCTCACCTGTTTCCAGTTAACCGGTTCACCTGTGGAATGATCTAAACAGCATTCCTCAACATTCCCAGTCTTTTGGGGCTCCTGTCCAGCTTTGTTGGAACGTGCTGCTAGCATCAAACTCAAAATGAGTGAATATTAAAAAAAACAATAATGTTTATCAGTTTGAACATTAAAGATCTTGTCTTTGTGGTGGATTCAGCTGCAGAAAGGCTGAACAGGATTTGAAGATCATTGTGTTCTGTTATTATTTATGCTTTAAACAACATCCCGAGGTTGTAAAAGAAAAAAACGTAAAAAAGGATTCACTCTCCTACAGATTTCTTCCCATTTTTATTTTTTGGTCAGTTTTAAATATTTAATATCAAACTAATGCTAATATCAGACAAAGGTTACATGAGAAAATACAAAATAATGTTTTAAATTATATTTGCATTTATTAAGAAATAACTTTTGAAAACCAATCTAGTCCTATCAGTCTGGAAAGGGTTACAAAGCTATTTCTAAGGAACTAGACTCCAGGGAACCACAACAAAAACCATAATCCACACATGGAGAAAACAGGGAACAGTGGAAAACCTTCACAGGAGAGGCTGGCCTACCAGAAGAACTCATTAACAACTCGTCCAGGAGGGCAAAAATTGGCTCCAAGTTCCAAGACCAGAACCACTGCTGACCCAAAGAACAAAAGGAGCTGTCTCACATTTACCAGAAAACATGTTGATGATCCTCAAGACCTTTGGGAACATTTTCTGTGAACTGATGAGACAAAAGTGGACCTCTTAGGCAGGTGTTGGTTCCATTACATCTGGAGTAAAACAGCATTTAAGAAGCAGAACATCATTCCTGCAGTCAAACATGGTGGTGGTAGTGTGATGCTATGGGGTGGCTTTGCTGCTTCAGGACCTGGAGGACCTGCTCTAATTGATGGAACCATAAATTCTGCTCTGTAGCAGCAGATCCTGAAGGAGAATGTTTGTGACCTTAAAATCAATTAATGTTCCAAAGCTCACCCGAAAGTCCACCTCAGATTGACAAAAAAATCAAAATGAAGGGTTTGGAGTGGCCTAGTCAAAGTCTTGACTTAATTCTTATTTAGAGCAATGACCTTCAACATGCTCTTCTTGCTGGAAAACCCTTCAATGTGTCTGAATTAAATAAATTCTGCAAAGCAGAGTGGGCCAGAAATTCTCCACAGGGATGTTAGAGAATCCGGACCAGGATCAGAACCACTTGATGGCAGCTGTTGCTGCCAAGGGAGGAACAACAAGCTACTACACTGTATGTGGACCAATTAAACTTGGACTGAATTATTTAATACTGATCCCAGATTCGTTAAAGTAACCTGGAATTCTTTGTGGACCTTCAGTTGTAACAACAGAACATGGGGGTTCGGAATTTTTAAAGAAATGTGGCTAGAATCTCGTCCCGGCCCAGTATATGGTACCGCCTTGCGTCCTGGGCTGGTTGTAAATAAAACGCATACAGTTTATCATAAACTGCCTGTACTTGTTTAATGCAGCATAAAACCCTAAAGAGGAAACTACACACAAGCTGATCAGATGAAACCTCGTTGCTGAGTTCACTTGATTATCTCAAGATCCACTCGGGTGGTACCTTTCACATCTGAACCAATACCCGTTACCTGGTAATCGATACCGGTATTCAACGGTACCAGTTTTCGGTACTTTTGTGTGTGTTTATGTGGTAATAAATGTTAATTCGTTTAATAATAAAATCTCAAAATGTTTCAATTTAACATATTTATTTCTCAATAGATAAACTTGAATCAAAACAACATCCAGCTGTTTGTATCGTAACGTCTCAGTTGTTTCAAACATTTCTTCAACATGGAAACCCTACTACACTGTTTTTTCTTAATAATGCACAAATAAAACCCAGCCATGTTGCTGGCTGCAGACGAGGAGTCGCTAACGGATGCAGGCGTGCTGACGGTGCCGAATGCAGGAAAATCTGGTGCTTCACCAGGAGCTTCCTCAGATTAGAAGTATTCCCGCCGCTGGCCTTGCACTTCACGTCACAAATAGTGCAGCGAGCGTAATCTGCATCACATTTTGAGAGGTGGAGCCATACTTTTGAGCCCTTTCTATCAGCCATGCTTTGTTGACGGTACCAGCGGCTACTGACGTCATTACGGTCTTGTGCGTGCAATGCTGCCTTCATGTCCGGCATGGAAAATCGCCCACTCTTCCACTCCCTCAGTGTCACAATGAAACATGGAACCATTTGATTTCATGTCAATTGGTACTCGGTATTACCGACAGAATTCAGCCGGTACATATAAAGTACCGAATTAGTTATTCCGCCCCTAATATCCACCGATATCATTGCATGTTGCACGTTTTCTTAATATCCTGCAGCTTTGAACGACACACCCCACGAGGTGAGTATGATCAGGTGAGGCCGATATTTAAAACTTATTTATCTGCTCCCTTTGGATCATCACAATGAGACCTGATGCTTCTGTGGAACCTCTAAACATGCCAGGAGATCGTCAGTTAGTAACAGAAGGTAGGAGGTTATTACTGGAGGAGAATACAGGATGCTTATCTCCCGGTAAACATCCTGGAATAAAGATATCTGTTCACAATGAGTAAAAAATTAAATGTGCATAAAGTGTTTTATATTTCAATGGATGTTCTGCAGAAATACTTGACAACACAACTGGATTATATCGTCACATTAGCTTTAGTAAGTACTAATTTTAGTTAGTGACACAATCCACCCACAAGCAGCAGGTAAATCAGCAGGCAGAAAATGGACTAATGACTAATAAACTGTAGGAGAGAAAATCATCTGATGCTCATCATCTGTAAGCAAACACAGCCCACCTCTTCTCCTCACGGAGGGACCACGCTCCATCAGAACGCCTGCTGGAGAGGGGGCGGGTAGCAGCAGGGCGGAACGGGTCCAGAATAGATGATAGGTTCTCCCTCAGAGCAGCGGCAGCAAGGCAGTGTGTGTGGGTCTGTGTGTGTGTGTGTGTGTGTGTGTGCCATGAATCAAAACTGAGACACTCGAATAGATCGTAATTAGCTCCCAGCTAGTAGAGTGGACCCCAATCACAGAGAAACATTTAGATGTGCTCAATTTTCAATGAACAGAGCATCAATTATAGAACCTCCTTCAGCAGTTTGTAGAACCTGCCTCAGCGGCCCATAGAACGTCTTCAGAAGACCGTAGAACCTCCATCAACATTTTGTAGGACCTCCTTTAGCTGATCATTGTTCTGTCGATGGACCTCAGAATTCGACTCACATTCAGAGGAGTTCATGGTCTACTCAGTGACATCAAGGTCTCCAGATCCTGTAGCTACAAAACAAACCCAAACTCTCATTCCTCCACCACCGTGCTTGACAGGTATGAGATGTTTGTACTGATATGCTATGATTGGTTTCCTCCATCATGGTTCTGTTCATTATGGTCCAACATCTCCATGTTGGTCTCATCTGTCTAGAGCACATTGTCCCAGAAGTCTTGTCCTCCATCCAGGTGGAGTGTTGCTAACCTAAATCCTTTTGCCATCTTATTTTTAGAGAGAAGAGGCTTTCTCCTTCAACCCTTCCAAACAGCCAGGTTCAGTGTCATGACCTTTAACCTTTAACCTGCTAACTGAGGCCTGTAGAGTCTGCGATGGAGCTCTCGGGTCTTTGTTAATTTCTCTGAGCTTCACGCACTGACCTTGGGCTGAATCTGCTGGATGTCTACTCCTGGGAGGATTGGCAGCTGATTGAGATGTTTTCCTCCTGGGAATAATCTTCCTCTCTGCAGAATGATGGACTTCAGATAGTTTGGAAATGACCTTATGACCCTTTCCAGGTTAATGGGCAACAGTTGCTGCTCTGAGGTTATTGCTGATGTCTCTCCATCTTGTCATGGTGCTCACACTTATGATGATCAGTTCATCAACTCATCTTCTAGCAGAAGTGGACTTAATAGACAATGACAGTGTGGATTTTGTTGTATGTTTGTACACTGGATGTTAGATTGAAATAGTTTTAGAACCTGTTGGAGAGAAGATCATTTTATTAAGTCCAGTTGCATAAAAGCCAGGAACCTTACGAGGGTGTACTCTTTCTTTTGTAGAACTGAAGGAAATAAAATGTTAATGCTTCTTGTCAGAATCAGTCAGCTGCATTCTTGTTAGATTTGGGGCGTGCGTCATCTGGGCTAATGTGATACGGCAGAACACAACCTCAGTGACCCAGTCCTGTCTGCTGCAGAGTTTATCTGTGGGAGCCGTTGCTGTTGTGAAGTCCTGACACATCGCGTGCTTGTGTACATTCTGACGAGCTTCTCCGGCCGCCTGGGATCTGTTATAATGTGAAAACCACAGACATCTTTTCATTGCCATCATTTCCCCAAAGGCCCGGAAATTCTCTGTAAAAAGCTGGAACGGAGTAGACGCACACAGATGAATGCAGCATGCACTCTGAGGAACACATGCTTGATCCATTAGCATTTCTGCAGAGAAAAATGCTCTGAGAGCAAAAAGTTTATTAGAAGCTCTGCAGGCTGAAAACATCTTCCTTCATGTTTTCATTTAAATAGTTTTTACAGTGTGCTGTGAGGAAAAGATGGTGGCTGAAAAACAACCTTAACAATAGCTCTTATGTTTGCAAAGGGTCACAGAGATCCACCTTCACAGACTGCAGACAGACCTTATCCCTAAAAACCTGCTGGGGAAGACAACCCATCCAGCCCCATATCTGCAGCTCCGTGCAGAAGCTTTAACCCACAATTAACAAGGTTTTTTAACTGGTTTGTTGCAGGAAATATCTTAAATATTTCAACAGTTTGTCCGTAGAGTTCGTTTTATAATCTCTCCTCCTCCTCTGCACTGATTTTAACAAACAGTCATGGCAAAAATAATATAATGCCAACTGACAGTTCACAGGTTTTATGGTTCAGGTCTTTATCAGGTTATAAAGGTATTTAAATCTCATCTCAAGTTTACTGAGATGTTAAATCAGAAGCAGTGATTTAGGTATAAGCCAGGTTCTGCTGATTAGATGCATTCATTAACTGATCATCATCAGTGTGAGCACCAGTATAACAGCAGCCGTTTGTCAGTTTGCTTCTCTGATGCATACAGGTGTGTGTTAGCACAGTGCGAGGGTAGAAAGACATCAGCAATGACCTTAGAGAAGCAACTGCTGCTGCTCATAAACGTGGGAAGAGTTATAAGGGAAACCACAGACAGAAAGATTATCCCAAGTTAGCACGTCCGTTAGGGTCTTTCACACCCGAACAGAAAAACTTTCGCTCTGCACTTTTGAAAATGGACCAAAGTGCCTCGACAACAGCTGCTTGTTTGAGCATATCACAAGAACACAAGAGCTGTTATCATCTAGTCAAAAACACACCTCACGTCTCTAATTTGCTTCCAAACTGTAGATATCTGAAATGAGACTTTCTCCCTCTAAGAAATAAGGTCTACTATGTTGTTTTTAGATGGGAAGGTTTAGGGTCGGAGATGTCAAACTGTGATTCTCCTGAATGGAAATGTGACATTTTTCCCTCAAAGAAATTATGTTTGAGAAATCTGACAGGTTGAAGGAGAAAACCTCTTGTCTCTAATAACAAGATGGGAGCAGGATGAAGAACAATACTTTTGGGACCATGTGCTCTGAACGGATGAGACCAAAGCAGAGATGTTTGACCGTAATGGACAGAACCATGATGGAGAAACCAAACACAGCAGATCAGCACAAACGCCTCATACCAACTGCGGAGGGTTGATGGTTTGGGCTTGTGTTGGAGCTGTAGAACCTGTTAACCTTGCAGTCATTGAGTGGACCATGAACTTCTCTGAATGTGAGTCCATCTGTCTGTCAGCTGAAGCTTGGTCCAAACTAGATAATCAACAGAACAATGCTTCAAACACAGCAGGAGATCTACAACAGAATGAATGAGAAAGAAAAAAAGTTGTTAAAATGGCCTAGTCAAAGTCTAGATCTTACTCCAAATTGAATGTGAGACAGCTGTACAGGAACATGCTGTATGTCTCCAAACCTCAATAAACTGAAACAATGTTTGAAAGAATTGTTGGTTAAGCGTCAGTCGGAGAATTAATCATAAATCCATTTTTTTCAGAAACCAGTAAATGATCTGATTTGTTGTGACCCTGCAGGTAAATCCTGAGCTTCTAAAGGCCAAGGTCGGTTTTGCTATTGGAGAGTCCTCCATGTATATCCGGAGCATATTTCCGTGCCACTGCTGGCTGCTGGTGTGAGATATTTCAGGGAACAACATGTCTGAGTGTCTACCTCGGCGCTGGAGGAAGGGAGTCAATCATAACAGCAGAAATCTTCCCTGCAGACGATCTGTCTCCACTCATGACAAGGCTCTTATCTTCCCATGCTCTGACTCACTCCATCTATCCATGCCTCCCCTCTTCTCCCACAGTTTGTCTCGTGCTCTGGTACCACATTTAACTCCCATCATCAAAGGCTGCAGTGAGATAGAGTAGAGGGATGAAGCTGTGAGGGTACACTGGTACTTCCTGCTGTTTTCTCCTGAAAGAAGAAAGAGTATCTGCACGAAGTCTCAGCTGCTCAACATCCTCTGAGAAAAAGGAGGAAGCGGAATGATGGCTTACTCCAAGCGCAAGAGGTTTCTACATCCCAGCCCCTTGTTTCATCTGTTTCCTCCCTCCTCACACACTCATTCATACTCTCCTCCTCCTCCTCCACCTCCTCCTCTTTGAGCAACATGAAGTGTGTAGGGAAGCTGCTCTGTCAGTCTCTCCTCTTCTTCTGTTCACCCCCTGGTTGGGGGAGCTGTCAGCTGTTACCGCCGCTAAAAGGATGTCAGAGACAGAGAGTGGGGGTGCTGACATGGGGTCCCTACGGAGGGCAGAGGCAGTGACGGCAGCCTTGTTCCTTTGTGCTCCTACAAATGTAGCAGCAGCGGCGGTGAGGGGAGCTGATCGAGAGAAAAACAGTTGAGAGTAAAAAACAGCGCTGGGTGGGGAGATGAGACGGGCCGGGTCGGCTAATTGACCGTTGCAGCGGAGGTAATGGGCACTGTACTGGACCGGGTTGGTGGTCATATGGTGGTGGATTGGGGCTCAGATACAGGCTCAGATATTTACATACACCCACTAATATTTACTGAAATGTCCCTTAGCAAGTTGCTCCAGGAGCACAAACCTTCTGTAGCCATCAACAAGCTCCTGACTCCAGTCAAGTTGAAAAGTTGAAAAACACAGCAAAACATTCCCGCAGCATGATGCTGCCACCACCATGCTTGACAGGTAGTACTGTGTTTTTAGGTTTGAAAACCTCACCTTGATTCCTCCAAACATCCTTCGTGTCATTGTGTCCAAACTCCTCTGTCTTTGTCCCGTGTGAATATCAAAGTTTTCCCCTTCAGACATCTGCTCTGTCCATCTAAGCAGTTGCAGGTTTTGGTTCAGCTTGAAGCTGTTGGCGTTGGAGCAGAAGATAGATGGTCTGGCTGCTGATTCTCTCCCTGCTGGTGGAGGTGCCATTACAGGAAACATGTGACTAATGTTCCTCTTATCTGCATCAAGCTGGTTTGGCTTCCAACATTGTTCTTCTCTGTCCTGAATCAGCAAAAGCCAACACTAAGATCAAACTTGCACTGAGGTTGAAGGAAACCTTTAGGTTGGCTGTTTGCCTCGACTGCAAGTCAGATCATTTTTGTTTTTTCTGCGGACTCCAGCAGGTTCTGATGTGCTGGATTATTTTCACTAAACAATCTGGTGTGGAACATCCTGTCACTTCTCCCACCAGTTCATAAGCAGGGAATCTGTGGTGTTTTTACAACGGAGCTACCAACCATCTGACAGTTATCTGCTGCATGCAGCATGAACAGAAGCTCCTTCACATGAGAACTTGTGTGTTTGCCATAATCAGATAAACAGCCTGTTAACATTTACTGCATCATTAGGAAAGCATACGCAGCATGCATCAGAGGTTTATGGAAATGATCTGAATTAATGTGTCATTTCTTGACTGGTACTGAACTAAAATAATCAACTGCAGCTGCACCACAAGCTTTTACTACCCAGCAGCAAGCTTCAGGCACCATTCTGGCTGATATCTAACCAGTCCTGGTTGGTCTCCTGCACAGATCCAGATTCTAATCATACTCCATAAGTTCTCAGTGGGGTTCAGGTCAGAACTTTGAGAGGATCATTCTACAAGCTTAATGGTATCCTGCTTTATCCATTAAACCAGTTTGGATGTATGTTTGGAACCATTGTCCTGCTGGAGAATTCAACTGGGCCCACGTTTCAACGATCTAGCTGTTGCTTTAAGGTAAAGTTAAAGAATCTGGAGATAGTTCTCCTTCTTCATTATTGGATCCCCTTTGTGTAATGCACCACTACCACTGACAGCAAAACAGCACCAGAGCATGATACTGCCACCACCATGCTTGACAGTCAGTACAATGTTCTTAGGACTGAAAGCCTCACTTTGACTCCTGTAAACCTTCTAGCAATTGTGTCCAAACAGCTAAAGCTTTGTCGGTCAATCTTAAAGATGTTGATGTTGGAGCAGAAGCACCCTCTTAGTCCAAGCTGATGTTAAACTGACCTTACTGTAGATGGACACGTTGGTGTTCCAGAACTTCCCAGTTCATGGCAGGTTTTGGTCTTAAAGGTTCCTACAGGGGTTGGACAATGAAACTGAAACACCTGGTTTTAGACCACAATAATTTATTAGTATGGTGTAGGGCCTCCTTTTGCGGCCAATACAGCGTCAGTTCGTCTTGGGAATGACATATACAAGTCCTGCACAGTGGTCAGAGGGATTTTAAGCCATTCTTCTTGCAGGATAGTGGCCAGGTCACTACGTGATACTGGTGGAGGAAAACGTTTCCTGACTCGCTCCTCCAAAACACCCCAAAGTGGCTCAATATTTTAGATCTGGTGACTGTGCAGGCCATGGGAGATGTTCAACTTCACTTTCATGTTCATCAAACCCAAACTTTCACCAGTCTTGCTGTGTGTTTTGGTGCATTGTCATCCTGATACACGGCACCGCCTTCAGGATACAATGTTTGAACCATTGGATGCACATGGTCCTCAAGAATGGTTCGGTAGTCACTTGGCAGTGACGCGCCCATCTAGCACAAGTATTGGGCCAAGGGAATGCCATGATATGGCAGCCCAAACCATCACTGATCCACCCCCATGCTTCACTCTGGGCATGCAACAGTCTGGGTGGTACGCTTCTTTGGGGCTTCTCCACACCGTAACTCTCCCGGATGTGGGGAAAACAGAAAAGGTGGACTCATCAGAGAACAATACATGTTTCACATTGTCCACAGCCCAAGATTTGCGCTCCTTGCACCATTGAAACCAACGTTTGGCATTGGCATGAGTGACCAAAGGTTTGGCTATAGCGGCCCGGCCGAGTATATTGACCCTGTGGAGCTCCCGACGGACATTTCTGGGGGGAAACAGGAGAGTTGAGGTGCACATTAATTCTGCCGTGATTTGGGCAGCCGTGGTTTTATGTTTTTGGATACAATCCGGGTTTTAGCACCCGAACATCCCTTTCAGACCGCTTCCTCTTGCGTCCACATTTTAATCCTGTTGGATGTGGTTCATCCTTCTTGGTGGTTATGCTGACATTACCCTGGATACCGTGGCTCTTGATACATCACAAAGACTTGCTGTCTTGGTCACAGATGCGCCAGCAAGACCTGCACCAACAATTTGTCCTCTTTTGAACTCTGGTATGTCACCCATAATGTTGTGTGCATTTCAATATTTTGAGCAAAACTGTGCTCTTACCCTGCTAATTGAACCTTCACACTCTGCTCTTACTGGTGCAATGTGCAATCAATGAAGACTGGCTACCAGGCTGGTCCAATTTAGCCATGAAACCTCCCACACTAAAATGACAGGTGTTTCAGTTTCATTGTCCAACCCCTGTAGACTGTTCCTGAACATCCTAACCATTCTGCTCAGTTTGGCTCTTCTTCCAGACCTTGGTGGATTGGTTACATACCTGACAACTTATGTACAGCATTTTTAAGTGATGATGTTGGAAAGCTGGTCCTCTAGTTTGTAGGTTCTGGTACCGTTCAGATGCAGGCAGTTTGGGTTGTTTCGAAGATGATGTGATTCTGTCGCCGCTGATGTGCAGTGCCCCTAAAAACGGTCTTTACTGAGTTCTTTGATCTATCCCTTTGTTTGAGTGCTGGTCAGTCCATAGATACTGCTGGAGAGAAACGACCAGCTGCAGTCAGTCAGAAGATGCGGTCAGACGTTACCAGGAACCTTCAGCACCACCATCAGTTCTGCAGAATGCAGGCATATATCTAAGCCTGAAGGTACCATTATGGCCCATTGCATTTGTTTGGTGTAGAATCCTTTTATCCTGGAAAAGCAACAGATCAAATCAATCAATAAAAGTTAAAAGTTCTGATGTGAGTGAACAGAATCTTTTATCCTGATGTTCTGTTACAATGAGCAGAACCAGCTGCTGCTAACTGACTGTCTGGCGGGTTTTCAGGACTGAACCAGAGATGACCCTTGTTTTGTCAATGAATCATTTTCTGGACCCAGAAGGAGGCGCTCCGCTCTCTGCTTACCCCCCCATCTGGGATTCGGATCGTTGCATTCAGACCTGCCAGTCCAACCCGGACCCGCCCTGCAGCTCAGAGGAACGACATGCACAAGGTCCAGACTCAATCATGTCTTTTTTACGTCATCTGGCAAAATCTACAGAATAATTTCTGAACAAGGTTCTGTGGTTTTAAGGAACAACTGTGCAGACGATTGAACATGACTGTGGTTCTGATTAATTGTTTTCTTCCTCGTCTGAGCAGAAGCTCCCTGTAGAAGAGTTCCTGACCAGGTTTCCATGTCAAGGATTGCCTACTTCAAGAGGAAGTTTGTTGATGATGATGAAGAGCCTCCCTTTAGCTTCCGGACCTACTGCCAGACAGTAAGTACTCCTACCTTCAGAACACACACATTAGTGGAGTTAGTGTTGAGGAAATCAGTTGTTCTTATGTTCTTCTAGTGTTCTGCAGCACTCTCCTCACTTATCAGCACCCCTGCTGTCATTACTGTGTATCATCTGTTTGGGCCTGCAGGACAGCACTCAGTTTACTCCTGTGACATCTCAGCAGGTTGGAGCAGATGGACAGAGTGATTTCTGACCATTCCTCTCTAGATGGTCCCGAGTCCTGGGTCCTCTCTGTTGCACTCAGGTTTTTCTACAGGTTTTAGGTCTAGGGACTGAGATGACCATGGAAGAGGGTTGATTTAGTGTCTTCTGAACCATCTCCGTTGATGTGTGAATTGTAGCCTCAGTTTCCTGTTCTTAGCTGGCAGGAGTGGTACCTGGTGTGGTCTTCTGTTGTAACCCATGGGTTTCAAGGTTCCACATGTTGAACCTGGAGATATGGTGTTCTGTAGACCTTGGCTCTAACCAGTTCTTATCTGAGCTATTGTTGGCTTTCTATTATCTGGAACCAGCCGACCCATTCTCCTCTGACATGAACAAGGTCTTAGATAGAGAAACATTTTAACCAATTTGGACAATAAACTGAATCCAACTGCACTGTCTGATAGTTAGGATTAATTAGAATATATGAACCCGACTTGAAATCTGGATGATTCGATTGAATTGACTTAGTATATATAAAGGGCCTATATAAATAAGCTGAATTGAATTGAATCGAATCAGGGTGTTTTCCTCCCCACATCTGCTGCTCTCTGGAGATTCCCTCTTCTTCTGACCATCCTCTGTAAACATAAGAGATGGTTGTGGGTTAAAATCTCTGAAGCTAATTTGGAGTCATCTTCACCACGTCCAGATGACTGAATGAATGCTGTCATGTAATGCTAGAACTTAAACCTAAAGTGCTTCAACACAGTTTCAGGATGTGCCGACATGTGTGACCAGGTGGTTTTAGCTTGTCTAGATTTATTCTTCTAACTGATTAACTTTCAGCTGAATTATTCAGGATGATGACACACTAATGTTTGAAAATCATTGCATGACAACAGCTGGGTGTAAACTTCAGATGTAGATAGTCTGATGGTTGTTATGGAGACCTGGTGACCCAAGATGCCACTCTTTGCTGCAAGTCTCCAACAGAGAGCTTTGGGGATGTTTTTACCTTCCTCGCTGTCTGGTGGAAGATAAACTAAGTTTCTTCATGTTCTTCCCAGATCCAGTTGGATTCCACTGTTTATTATTGCTCTAACTGTCGATATGGGCTCTTTGGGCCAGCAGTTCTCTTGTCTTTCCTGTCATGAAGAGTTGTACATGCCCCTTTTCCATTAGTACCTACTCAGCGCGGTTCGTCTTGGGTCAGTTCTACTCTACACAGTTTGGTTTGTTTCCATTAAGTACCATCTCAATGTGGTTCAATGCATCATCATAGCAAGGCGGTATTGTGATGTGATTCATAGACACAAACACAACAAAAATGGAGGACCTGCTGCTCTGTGGCTGCTGTCAGACTCAGAGTGGAAAAAGATCCAGAGAAGGCTGCAGACAGCAAGACAAAGCATCTGGATCAGTACAGGAGGGAAAGGGAAGCCATGGAGGGGTACCAGCTGGAGGATGTGTGAGCGTAACCTAACGCTACCTAATGCTAGCCTGCTATAGTGGTAATATACTCAAAAAGCAGAGCGTTCAACGATATAATGGTTGATGATATTAGTTATTGACATATGCTATGACTAGTGATGCCACTCACTACCCAATCAGTGACTTACAGTCTTCTGACGTGGCGTTTTCAGTCCGGGTCGGTAGAGCTGGGCAATAAAACGATAGCCATATATATCTCCATATGAGACTCATGAGAGAGGGTCGATATAGACCTTCAATTTACAAATAACATGAATAGCCAATGATAGTAAGAGTTGCTTTGCGCTGGACCAATCATGTGGCTGGAATAGAGCCACACAAAGTTACGTTGACGCAGACAGCACTGTAGCAGCCAGACGCGCTAACGGCCAATGTTTGTGCAGCTGTAGCCTCTTACTTCAGGTAACAACTGAACTGGTAGGTCATCACTGAAAAAAGAGAACAAAATGAGTGCCCCAAAAGAAGAAAAGGGTCGTGGAGGTATTTTGGCAATTTAAAGTCGAATAAAAAAAAAAACAAAGTAGTGTGCAATGCAAATTACGTCAAGAGCATGCTTCGACAAAGTCGGGGAATACCACCGATCTGTTTTACCCTCTGAACCAGCACCACACGCAGAATGTAAAACTTTACAATCCCGGACGAGAGCGAGTACCAAGTACCATACGTTTAACTTTTGAAAATAAATCAAAAATAACCTTCTAATATCTTCAAATCTGACTTAATAGTACCAGGGAACGTTTAAGATTGGCAAAGTAGTGATATGTTTAACATCTTGATATACACCGATATCGACTGATATGAAAAATATTATTGTGATAGGATGTTTTTCCATATCGCCCAGCGCTACAGGTGGGCATGGTTGGAACTGCAAGCAAGCAGGTAGCAAAAAATGGAAGAGCCCAAAAAGCAAGTAGAACCGTACCAGACCGCACTGAGTAGGGACTGGTGGAGATAAGAGGGTATTAGAGAATGGACTTTAGAACGTCATAGACCACCAACTCAGGGTTTGCTGACATGCAGGTTAACTTTAAAAAGTATTATTATTGAAATTATTATTATTTAAATAATTCTTATTAATAATAAGAATTATTATCAAATGTGAAATTTATCTTAAGGCTTTTTCCACATCCTAAGGAGGGGTGCCAATAAGAGTGGAGGATGCTGTATCTGACTTTATGACCTGATTCGGGTTCATGTAACGTAACGCTTTCACTCAGGTTGCCCCGGGTTTGGAGGAGCGTGCTCACGTGCTCCGAGTCTCTCTGGAGAAGATGCGGTTCATCGACGACCCCGAAGTGTTCCTTCGGCGCTCCGTCCTCGTCAACAACCTCCTTCGCCGTCTGCGAGCAGAGATCCTGCTGCAGAGCGCCGACTGGTGCTTTCCACCCAACCCGGCACTCGCCAGCGCCCCCTGCATTCTGCCGCCCAGTGCTGGCTCTGCCCACCAACCTCTACACAGAGCTGTGCCCACCCGGATCTGCCTCCCGCCCCAGGCCGGACCGCCCCTCAGAAAGCGGTTCCGGATGGTTCGTGTCGGACAGGGGGATTTTCGCCCAGACTGTGCCCAGACATGCTGCTGTGTCTATGCGGCAGCGGCTGCAGGACACTACCTCCACCTCCCGTTCTCCATGTACGATGCAGCTCTCTCCACCTGCCCATCCACACCCAGCACTTCACTTCTTCAGTTGGCTGGACACAGCAAACTAGGTCTGACTGTGGCTGTGGATGACGAAGCGGAGGAAGATGCTGAGGAGGAGGAGGAAGACAATGAGGAGGAGGGAGAGAGGGAGGGGTTGGAGGATGATGAACCAAGACAAGAAGGGGCTTCTGCTGCTGTTCAGGACAGGTTGAGCCATAAAAGCAGGACTAAGACAGTGCCCAGTCATAAAGACATGAGGACAGATGACAGCTCCATGGCAGAAAGTGTAGAAGAAGAAGGAGAGCAGGAAGAAGCGGAGGAGGAAGAGCGGGTTGTTGGACCTTGTTCATGTTCTTCAGAAAGAGATCTCCACAGATTTAGCTTCTGGCATCGTAGAACTCATAGACAATAACTGAAGATCCATCCACCATGATGCTAAGGCTCTGATATTCTCTCAGACTGTCTGGGGACATATCTCCAAAACATCTTCTGTCCCAGCTGCAGGTGACGCCTTATCGGACTGTCTCCAAGACCAGGCGGGTCTTAAACCAGCCTCTCTGCCAAGGCGGCAGTCCCGCTTCAGGACCCTAAACTGTTCTCTAAACAACGGGCTGCGTATGTGGAAGCGTGCTATGATAATGTAGCATTTTTTTAAACTAGTGAGCAGTGACGCTGTGTCAGGATGCGACTGTGCTGCAGCGGTGCCACCATGTGCACAATTCTCATTACTTTACAGCAACGCAATCATCAGAGAACCATTTAAAGTGCCTTAGCATTCTGTGCTTACATGTGTTGTACTGTTTCATAGCATCCGACTGATACCAACTGGACCAGGACAGAGGCATGTCCGGACATCTTGATTCAGATGTTTTTAGATTTCTAGCCATTCATTGTTAGATTAAACCGTTTAATGTCCCGTGTTCTTCATTCTTATGGAAAAAATATGGAGCTCCACAGGAATTAAGATTTACAGTCTTGAGTAAACCTGGTTCAATTTGGACCTCCATAGCTCAGCCAATCTTTTCCATCAGAACCATCATCCAAAGTTTAAACGGGTCACAGAAAGTTGGACTTTACCTGACTCAATTTACAGTTTTTTACAATCACAGTATACATTTTAGGATTTTTTTTTTTTATTCTGTAGAAACTGGACCTGAAGGTTTTGTTTAATCTGGGTAGTATTCCCAGTCCAAAAAAACATGTAGGTAAACAGGAAGAGGTTTCCTGGCCTTTTAAACTAAAAGCAAGGCAGTGCTTTAAAATTAAAAGTCATTATCTCATATTGCAGATTGCTACAAAAGCAGGTTGTAAACGTCTGATGAACCTGGAAAGAGAAATGTGAGGTATGTTGGAGTTTCTGGCAGCAGCTGCTCTTCTGATTATTAAATCAATTAATCTGTAACACCTTAAAATATGTTTACACTTTAACTCTAAATGGAATTATGAATATGAGACACAGTAAGGATATGCAGAATAATTGCATATTTTTATTTAAATCAGGTTAGGACATAAATATCTATCCTGAAAGTGTTGCCTCTGTTACCACAGTATGGAGTGTTTCCTGTCCTCTGACACTTTAAATGAAGTCATAATGATTGGAGAAAATTGTTGGGTAGTAAATTAAACAGCCTCTTCAATGTGATGATCATTGATTTCTGTTTTGTTTCCTGTTTTTGCCGCTCTTTTAGGAAATCTGATGTACAAAATGATAATAATGACAGTGGATATTTCAGCCAGCTGACGAATTCAGTGTTTTATTTACATTTTCTAAACTTGGAGAAAATAAAGTTGTTATTAGTGGTAAAAGACAGAGTATGAGAGCAATACTTGTTTCTGAGACAAAAACAACAACATGTAACTGCATTTTCTGGTATTAAACATAAGAGAAGAGCAGCTGTGCTCTGCTCATTTTGTGATGTTCAGTATTAGTGAATCAGTAAAAGAAATGTTTAAAAAGACGTTGCGTCCTGGTGTGTTCCTTCATGCTGCAGCAGAGTGCAGCAGGGCTGTTCAGGTTATGTTGATCCGACTTCACAGCGTTTCTGTTGTTCCTGGGAAATGCGCTAAAAAGAAAAAAACAGAGGTAAAAACCAAAACCTCGACACCTGCTTTTTACTTCCGAGCCATTAGTATAAAGTTGGGGCAGTTTAAACAGCATGCCCTACTGAGATGCACGATGTTAATGTCGCACTTGTATTCAGGGGTGTGTGGTCTTATTAACCAGTGATTTGTTAGGTTCTGGGCTGGGTTCTGTGTGTTGTTGCCATGTGTTGTATGAAGGCTTTGGGGGTGAAGGTAGGAGATAAAATCAAGTGTCCATCCATCCTGACAGCATTGCCGTGAGGTAAGGATGGAAGACGATCTGTGGTCGACTCTTCTGCTGCGGGTATCAGAACCCCGCCCCCCAAGTTACTGTCATTACATTATTATCCTCGACAAAAACAGTTTCTCAGAGTTCCTGTGTTCCACCGTCTAACGACCAAACACAGATCTAGATTAGGACCGGGTCACACCTCCACCTGTTCACAGCCCTGAATGCTAACCATGTTACATTATTACACCATGTCATTTTGAGGCACTTTAACAATAAATAAATACATGCGATGATAAATTACTATATGTGTTACTGAGTTATAGTTAGGTCCATAAAGGTCACTAGAGGGGCAATGAGGACATGTTCGTCACTAGCTCGACCCTCTATTTAGCTCAGTGTTTGCATCGTTGCTGCTTGACAATCCAAACATGACCCCTAATGATACCACGTGATGTGTTGTGGTCACATGTCCCAATGTGTGATTGGCTGTATAACCACCTGGGGGGACACGTCAGGGCTACAGAGTAGGTGTTATTATTTGACAGTAGATAGACAGGAAATGGGACTGAAGAGAGAGGGGAAGACATGCGGCAAATGTCACCAGGTCTGGGACTCGAACCCGGGACGGCCATGTCGAGGACTAAAGCCTCTGTACATGGTTCGCACACTTAACCCCCTACACCACCAGCGCCGCGCCCTAGTGTTGGTTTTTCATGTTTAAACCTAGATAGCTTCTTTCACTCCTCTCTCCAACCACCTTTCTTCAGAAGCCCTCCTGATGAGAGGTGAAACATATTGAAGAAACCAGAGAAGAAGTCCAGTTGCCTTTTAGTGAAGCATCCAGAACTATCATGTTCTGGATGACTGAGAATTTACACCAGCCTGATTTGGATGTACAGAATATTTTGGTCCACATGCAGAGCAGCGATGGAGATGATTTAATTTGTAAGGAGCTGGAAAATCTATAATGACCACGAGGAGCCACAGGTTACTGGACCATCTGACGGTTAGAACTCTGTTTGAAGATAAGCAAGCACTGATGTCTGCAGACTCTGGGGCTGGCTCCTGGGCTTGTTTTGGGTCATTATCATGCCCCTGGTTCTCCACTTTGCTGCCCTACCCACATGTTCATTTAATAAAGTCAGATGTTCAACAGAGGCAACATTCAGTCTTCCAACAAATCTGCCCCGACGCTGCATTGAGACCAGACCCACTATTTACAGTACACGTTAATTAAGTCTTAAATTACATTACATAAATTATGTTTTTAATATGAATTTTTTTGATTCCATTGTTTTTTTTATGTATTTGTTTATTTGAGAAATGTACCTCCATCGGTTTTGGCTGAGTACTCTGGGTGTTCTGGTCACTGAGACAAAGCACCTTCATCAAATGTTTAGCGTATTTCTAACATTTAAAGCCTAATACTTAAGTAAAAAGAAAGCTAAGTATAAAATACAAAGCTGAATCTTACAATAAATAGCAATCAACAAAATATATACAGTGAAGAGCAAAAAAAAAGAAATATACACAGTTAAATAGTGAAGCTGAAACTTACTTTGCACAGTACTAAATACACATGTAAAGCATGAGGTAGCAATATTAAGGACTACCTCATACTTTACATGTGTATTTAGTACTGTGCAAAGTTAGTTTCAGCTCCACTGTATATTTCCTCAGGTCTGAAATTTGGACCTAATATTGCTCACGTTCAAATATTTTTCAAATATATTTTAGGAGAACTGGCACATTTTCATTACTTAGCCCTCTGTTCACAGTACAATAATTTTGGTTCTGGGCGACAGAACCTCTGATCCGATGAGGTGAAAACATCAGTATATTTAGTATGTAGTTTTGATTCTATGAAGTAAAATAAGAGCAGACATGATAAAATTCATCATTCTCGCAGTTCAGACCAAAGACCTGTAATTAATTCACATATCCTATTAACTGAACAATACTGACTGTGACGTCATCATGGGAACAAAAAGCATATTTGTACTAAACTGAGGAAACATTTGCAGCCTCTTGTTAGTTTGACCCATTAGTTCCTGACAGACTGCAGGAATAAATTCTTGTTCTGAAAAACGTTCATGTGTGGAGGTAAACCTTTTTACTCTGGGCTGCAGTTGGTCCTCTGCCGCGGTGATCACCGACCCATCTGTTGTATTTGTGTTCAGAGGGTCAGCCTATCAGAACGTCCTGTTTGGGTCACTGCGTACAGACAGGACGAAAGCTGTTGTCCTCCTTCCGTTTGTCTACGTCCTTTCGCTCCTTTTTCAAGACAGGGACAAACACAGACACACCCACACACACACACACACACACACACACATTGTTGGTCGAGCACTGAGAGGGAGGGGGGGATTACCATCATTTGTCAACAAGGAACTTTGGCAGCTCAGTGTTGCCATGGGAACTGTCTGTTGGCGACGACTGCTTTTGCATCACAAGGTCTACAAATTGGCTCCAGAACCTTAGAGGTCCGGCTCCTCTGCCAGCCGGCTCACCTCTGTCTGTCTGATCCAAACAAGTCAGGTTTGTCCTTCCTGATCTCTTTCTGTTCTCACCATCAACGTTCTCTCTAGAACTAGAACACTGAAATATAGACAGAACATGTCGTTATTTACTAAAGGAAGAATAGAGACGTGGCTGTTGCCGTGGCTCTAACCCAACGAGTCCATCCCCAAAGGATCCGTTTGGTTCTGCTTACATAACAAGCACAGAGTGTGAGTGTTGATGTTTCTGGGTCTGTCGCTGCAGCATAAAGCGGCTGTTTGATGAACACTGCAGAGAGTGGATCAGTCCACCTTCCCCTATGAATGGGTTTTCACAGAACCAAGACAAAGCTGGCGAGAAGGGAATCCATCCATCCATCCATCCATCCATCCATCCTCCCTCCCCCAGCTCCATACCTCCAGTCCCATTTTATTTTTTGATCATCCCCATCCCCATCCATCATCCACCTTCCATCCATCCATCCATCCCTCCTCACCATCCATGCCCCCTCCATCCATCCACATCCACATCCTCCATCCATCAAATTTCCCTCCATCCCATCCTCCATCCAGCATCCACCTCATCTTAAAATCCATCCATTCCATCCCTCCAATCCATGCATCCATCCATCACCCAAATATCCCCCTCCATGATCCATCCATCAAACCATCCAGCATCCCTCCCGACCCCCTCCATCCCTCCCCCATCCAAACATCCATCCATGAAACCACCTCACCCCATGCATCCATCCCGCATTTCCCTCCACAACCACCCCAAAGCATATCTGCATCCATATGCATGAACATCCATCCTACCCCTCCAGCATCCATTTTCAACATCCCTCCCCCTGCACCATCCCCATCCTCCAAAACCATCCATCAACCTCCACCCCATCATCACCATTTCCCCCTCACCTTTCCAAACCCCACCTCCACATCCACATTCCCACCCTCCCCCACATCCTCCATATCCCCATCCTGCACAAGCAATCACATCCCTTTCCCTCTCCACCACCAGATCCCTCCTCCCTATCCACACATCTCCCTCCATCCCTCCCCAGCATCAAAATTCCCTGACCAATCCAATCCATCCCCTTCCATCCCCTCCATCCTCCCCTCCCCTGCTCCATCCATCCACACCCCCTCCTCCATCCCCCATCCATCCATCCTCCACCACCAAACCATCCACACAGCATACCCCATCCTCCCCTCCATCCATCCATCCTCCATCCAAACCTGCTCCCATCCATCCATCCATCCCTGCATCCACCCCTCCCATGCATCCATCCATCCATGCATCCCATCCATCCACCATCCCTGCATCCCTCCATCCATCCCCATGCTCCATCCATCCATCAAACACCCCTCCCATACCCTCATCCATCCATCCATCCATCCCCTCCATCCATCCATCCATCCATGATCAAAATGCACCACTCCCGTTCCAATCCCAAAAAAGATCCCCCATCCATCCTCCATCATCCCTCCATCCATCCATGCACCCCACCAACCCATCCATCCTGCATCCATCCATCCTTTTTTTTTTGGATCCATCCCAATCCTCCATCCATCCAGTCCATTCCATCCATCCATCCATCCATCCATCCACCATGCATCCCACCATCCATCCCTCCACCCCCTCCATCCCCCATCCATCTCCATGCCCATCCATCCAACCATCCCCGCCCTCCATCCATCCTCTCCATCCATCCATCCATCCATCCCTCATCCATCCATCATCCATCCATCCCCTCCATCCATCCATCCCCCATCCATCCATGCCACCCTCATCCATCCATCCACCTGCATCCTCCCCCAATCCCATCCATCCATTATCCCCATGCATCCATCCACCCTCCATTCATCCATCCATCCATCCATCCATCCATCCCCATTTCCATCATCCCTCCATCCATCCCATCCATCCTAAACCCATCCATCCATCCATCCTCCATCCACCTCCATCCATCCATCCATCATTCCATGCATCCTCCCCCCCATCCATCCATCCACCATTTTCCTCACCCTCCATCCATCCCTGCACCATCCATCCTCCATCCCAAACCATCCATCCCATGCCCCCATCCATCCATCCCCCAAACCCTCCATCCATCCATCAACCATCCATCCATCCATGCATCCACCCCATCCCTCCTCCGTCCATCGCATCCATCCCTACCCATCCATCCCCACCCTCCATCCCGCATCCCCCATCCATGCATCCCTCCATCCATGATCCATCCACTCCATCATCCATCCATGCATCCATCCATCCATCCATGCATCCCTCCATTCATCCATCATCCATCCCTGCATCCATCCATCCATCCAGCATCCATCCATCCCTCCTCCCTCCTCCATCCTCCATCCATGCACCTCCTCATCCCTCATCCATCCCTGCATCCATCCATCCCTCCATATCCCATTCATCCTGCATCCATCCTGCATCCATCCATTTCATCCATCCATCCCATCATCCATCCTCCCTCCCTGCATCCATCCATGCATCCTCCCCTCCCCCAGCCCTCCCTCCCTCCATCCATGCATCCATCCCTCCACCATCCCCATCCATCCATCCATCCAGATCCACCCCTCATCCCCCCTTTTATCCCTCCATCCCTCCTCATCCATCCATCCCTCCATCCCGCTCCATCCTATCCACCCGCATCCCTCCATTCTCCCGCATCCACCATCCTCCTCCACCATCCCCTCCCATCCACATCCCTCCACCATCCCTCCATCCATTTCCCTCCATCCATCCTCCATCCATCCATTTTCCCTCATCCCCCTCCATGCTCATCATCCATCCCCTGCCCCTCCCTCCATTCCCTCCATGCATCCCCCATCCATCCCTCCATCCATGCCCCCCTCCATCCATCCATCCATGCTCCACCCCCCAAATTCATCATGATCCAACCACCCTCCATTTCCCCTCCACCATCCCTGAATCCCTCCATCCATCCATGCATCCAACCCCCCTTATCCACCATCCATGCATCATCATCCCTCCATCATCCATCATCCCCTCCTCCCTCCTCATCCATCCCTCCATCCACCCTCCATCCAGCATTCCACCATCCAGCATCCATCCATTCCATCCCCCATCCCAAACATCCATCCCATGCCCCTCATGCAATCCATCCATCATCCCTCCATCCATCCACCACCTGCATCCATCCATCCATCCCTCCATCCACCATCCATCCTCCCATCATCCACCATCCCCACATCCCTCCATCCATGATCCATCCCTCCATTCCCCCATCATCCATCCATGCATCCATCCACCATCCTCCACCATCCATGCTATCACCCATCCATCCCCATCCCCATCATCCATCCATCCATCCATCCAGCATCCCTCACCATCCCTCATCCCTCCCTCCATCCATCCATCCCCATCCCCCCTCTCCCCCCCCCATCCCCCGCATCCACCATCCATGCACCCCTCCCAAAACCATCCATCCATCCCTCCCTCCACCCCTCCATCCTCATTTCCCTCCATCCATCCATCCACCACCCCCTGCATCCACCATCCATTCATGCTCCATCCATCCCCCACCCTCCCTCCTATCCTCCATCCATGCTCCATCTCCCATCCATCCCATCCTCCATCCCTGCTCCATCCCTCCCCCCATCCATCCATCCATCCATTTCACCATCCATCCATCCCTCCATGCATCCTCCATCCAAACCACCCTGCATCCATCATGCATCCCCCTCCCTCCCTCCCCATCCTCCATCTCCCTTTTGGGTCCTCCGCCTCCTATCCATCCAGCATCCATCCACCATCCCTATACCATCAAAATCCATGAAACCATCCATCCCCAATCCCCCATGATCCATCCATCCATCCCATCCCCTCCATTCATCCATCATCCATGCATCCCTGTCCCTCCATCCATCCATCCCTCCCCCATCCCATCCCCATGTCCATCACCATCCCTGATCCCATCCCCTCCATGCACCATCCCCACCATCCATCACCATCCCTCCCCACATCCATCCATGCATCCATCCATCCATCCATCATCCACCAAATTCATCCATCCATCCATCCATGCTCCATCCATCATCCATCCATCCCAAACCTCCCTCCATCCATCCAAACCATCTCCCTCCATATCATCCCTCCCTCCTGCATCCATCCATCCCATCCATCCATCCATCCCCCATCCCTCCCCCATCCCCATCCATCCCCTCCATCCACCATCCAAACCATCCTGCATTATCCACCATCCCCATCCATGCATCCATCCACCTCTCATCCCTCCATCCCTCCACCTAATCCTCCTTTCTACCCCCATCAATCCAATCCAGCATCCAATCTCCACCATCCCCTGATCCCCCACATCCCCCAAACCATCCTGATCCATCATCCCTCCCTCCATGCACCCCAAACATCCATCCCCCTCCCTCCCTGCATCCCCCCCATCCATTCCCTCCATGACCCCTCCATGCATCCATCCCCCAAATCCATCCATCCATCCCCCCACCATCCCTGCTCCTCCATCCATCCTCCACCATCCATCCATATCCCTCCCATCCATCCCTCCATCATCCATCCATCCATCATCCATGCAACATCCTCCATCCATGCATCCATCCCCTCCCCCTACCCCCATCCATGCAATCCATCCATCACCCTCCATCCCTCCCTCCATGCATCACCATGCATCCCTCCATGCATCCATCCCCCCCATCCATCCACCATGCATCCATCTATGCTCCATCCCTCCATGCATCCATCCATCCCTCCATCCATCCATCATCCATCATCCCCTCCATCCAGATCCATCCCTCCCATTATGCACCCCTCCTGCAATCCATCCCTCATCCATCCCCATCCATGCTCCCTCCTGCACCCTCCAATCCATCCACCATCCATCCAGCTCCATTCACCCCCATCCCGCCCAAACCCCATCCATGATCCCTCCATCCATCCATCCATCCATCCATGACCCTCCATCCATATCTCTTGCATCCTCCATCCATCCATGCATCCATCCATCCCCTCTCATCCATCCATCATCCCTCCATCCTCACCATCCATCATCCATCCCCCCATTCCTCCATCCCCATCCATCCCCCATGCACCCCATCACCCTCCTCCTCCACATCCATCCCCTCCATCCATCACCATCCCTCCAATGCATCCATCCCTCATCCTTCCACCATCCCCTCCATCCTCCATTCCCCGCATACATCCATCCATGCATCCATCCATCCCCCTCCCTCCTCCATCACCCTCCCCCATCCATGCACCTCCTCTACCCCCCCTATTCCACCCATCCATACATCCACCCTCCATGCTCCATCCCTCCATCCATCCATGATTTCCCCCCCTTCCTCCATGCATCCATCCACCATCCATCCATGCTCCACCATCCCCCCCATCATCCCCATGCATCATCCTCCATCCATCTCCATGCATCCCTCCCCTACCTCCCTCCACTCCCTCCTCCATAAACCATGCACCCATCCCTCCCTCCATCCCCTCCATGCATCCATCCTCCATCATTTGCATCCATCCATGATCCATGCATCCCCATCCCCCATACCATCATCCCCTCCATCCATCCATACCCCATCCATGCACCCCTCCAATCCATCCATCCCTCCCTCCATCCACCCCTCCCCCATCCCACATCCATCCTCCATCCATTTCCCCCCCTGCATCATCATCCATTATGCCCCTCCATTCCCCCAATCCACCATGCCCACCATCCTCCATTCCATCCATCCATCCTCCCTCCATCCATCCCTCCTCCCTCCATCCATCCATCCTCCATCCATCCACCATCCATGCATCCTCCCCATCCCCTCCATGATCCCTCCATCCATTTAAATCCATCCATCTCCTCCATCCTCCACCATCCCTCCACCATCATCCATCCCCCATCCATCCCATCCATCCCTCTCCACCATGCCCATCCATCCATCCATCCATGATCCCTCCACCACCATCAAAACCATCAATCCCCCATTCCATTCATCCAAGGGATCCATCCAGCATCCCCCTCCATCCATGTCCACCCCAACCGCATCCATGCATCCAAAACCCTCCAACCCCCTCCCCCAGCTCCCCCATCCTCTCCATCCACCACATGCACCCTCCCCCCCATCAATCCATCCAACCATCCCTCCCCGCCCTCCACCTCCACATCACCACATGCACCCCCCATCCACCCGAACCCTTCTAATCCCCAGATCCCCTTGCAATAAACCCCCCATCCCTCCCAAAACCCCCAAAGCATCCCACCACAATCCAAATCCCTCACCATCCATCCCTACACCATCCATGCATCAAATCCCTCCACCCCAACCATCCCATCCATTTCCCTTTCCCCCGAAATCAACGCCCCTCCACCATCCTCCAGCCCCTCCCCTCCCTCCATGCATCCCCTGCATCCTCCCATCCATCATCCATCACATCCCATCCATGCTCCTATCCATCCCCCCAAACCAGCACCCTTCCATCCATCCATGCACCCATCCATATCCATACCATTCCATCCTTTCATCCCTACCCCCATCCAACCCCCCTGCATCCATACCATCCATCCTCAAACCATCCACCCCCCTCCATCCATCACCCTCCATTCCCCTCCACCCCCCATTTCCACACCAACCATCCATAAAAGCCCCCAATCCCATCTGACTATCCCCCATTAATCCCATCCCACCCTCTTTTCCCATCCATATCCATCCATCCCCAAAAAAAACCCCCTCCATCCCTACCATCCATCCTCCATTGCAAACCATCCCCCCCACCATCCATCCATGCCCCTTGCCATCCCCCAGCCCATCCTCAAAATCCCTCCATCATCCATCATCCCCCATCGCATCCCCCATCCATCTTCAATCCAATCCCTCCCCCACATCCCTCCTCCATACACCAAACCATGCATCCACCATGCATCCATCCTCCTCCATCCCATCATCCATCCATCCTCCATCCCTGCTCCCATCCAATCCATATCCATGAAACCATCCATCCCTTCCATGACCCCCTAAACCCCCAAACCACCCTGACCCCCCGACCCCCTCCCATACAAAACCACCCAAAAAACCCCGCAATCCCCCCATCCACCCCCCATCCATCCCTATACACCTCATCAAACCCCATTCCCATCCATCCATGCATCCATCCATCCAGCCCCTGAACCATCCACCCCAATACCACCCCAAACCACCCCAAACCCCAAATGCATCAAAATATCCACCAGGATCCATCCATGCATCCATCCATCATCCACCCCCAAACCCCATCCCCTGATCCATCCATCCCCCAAACCTGCATCCCTCCACCTTCCCTCCCCTCCCTGCATCCATATCCATCCCATGATCCATCCATCCCTCATCCCCCATCCCCACCATCCCCATGCATCCTCCATCATCCCCCAATCCATCCATGCATCCATCCTCCATCCATCCATCCATCATCCCCTCTCCATCCCCTCCCTCATCAAACCCACCAAAACCATCCAAGATCCATCCTCATCCATCCATCCATCATATCCATCCATGATCCATTGCATCCCTCCAAACCATCCCCCATTCCCCCATCACCCTCCCTCCCTAAGCATCCATCCATCAACTATCCCTCCATGCAACCATCTCAACCACCTCCCTGCATCAAACCCCCCATCCCCCCCCCCTCCACCATCCCCCATCCCCCATCCATCATGCCCATTGCATCCATCCCCACCCTCCATCCATCCATCATCCTCCTTCCCCTCCCCCACCTCCACACATCCATGACCCCCCATCCCTGTTTCCCCATCCATCCTCCCCAAACCATCCATCCATCCACCCCTCCATCCATGCATCCCCCTCCACCTCCACCCTCATCCATCCCCGCATCCAACCAAACCATCCATGAAACCACCATCCATCCATGCAAACCAATCCATCAAAACCATCCATCCATCCATCCAAAAAACCATCCATCCTCCATCCATGCCCCTCATCCATCCATAACCATTTCCCCCATACATCCATCCTCCCTTTTCCATCCCCCCCATCCACCATGCCCCACCACCCCTGCATTCCATCCATGCATCACCACCCCATCCATGCATCCATCCATCCATCCATGCATCCATCCATCTATCCATGCATCCATCCATCCATCCATCCACCTAGTGACAGGTTTTGGATGGATGGATTATAAAATGGCATTGTGTTTCTTTTATCTCCTTCACATGGGTAGAAGACTCCACATCATCATTAAAAACCAACCAGAACATGGACGGTCTTTTTGGGAAGGATTGAGATAGGGAAAACTGGGATCAGTGTTTTGGATGCTCCAGCAACTGCCCTCTGCAGTCACTTATGCCCTCTAGTGGCTGGTGTAGGCGTACATCCACATGAGGACCAAAGTGAACCCAAAAGGAACCATTCAAAAAGTCAGCTGTCCCCCAGTGCTGGACTCTACGGTCTTTAGGTTGGCGCTATATAAACAAACTGAAATGAATTCAAATTGACCCTTTAGTCCAGTAGGTGGCAATGATGCTCTGGCTTTTACCCTTTTATTTAAAAGAAGAGCAGCTTGAGTGATTTCTCAACACTGGAAGTCATGATGATGGAAATCTAGGTGAATTATCTGCAAATTATCTAATCACTGATTATTTCTTGTATCTCTGAAAGCATCTTGGATAGAATGATTGGACTGCTGATGACGCTGCATTGCAGCTGAGTTTAAACAGGAGCTGATTTTATTCAAGGAAACCAGGTTGGACGTTGTCGAAGAGGTCAGTGACTGAAAGGCCACACCCTGTCTGATACCTTTGGCTTTTTTTCAACTTTCCGGTTGTGACTGAGTCCCTCTCTTTGTTTCAGCATGTCGAAGCAAAAGGCTTACGCAGACCCAGGTAGAAGGAGGAGGTTGGATGCTGGAGGAGGGGCACCTTGTGCACCGAGAGCATCTTTAACATGTCGTGTTCTATATCTGTACAACCTCTGGGATCAGCTGATCAGCCACACCACCCTGCTGTCCTATTTCTTCAGATCATGTCCTTTACTGCTCCACACCATGGCTGCTTTCAGCTGGCATTATGTAAATGATATAAGGAATGGAGCAAAGCAGGACAGAAACGTGATATGTGAGGATGTTAGCTTTCATCTGACCTTTTCATGCTGCTTGTACCGACACTTTGCTTCGGAATTTTAAATGTCAGCCCTTCTTCTTCTTTTCATTCGTGGCGGTATTTATCACATGAAGGCAGTTCGGTTGTGTGTCTCTGATTGATGAAGTTCTCCTGGTCTCTGAGCCAACCAGCATTGTGTTTCGAGGAGCACATAAATGATGCAACCAAACTAACAGATGGTAGTGGATTCGCCTCACTAATACTTTTACTGTTACTTACTGTTCTGAGGTGCATCTGAGAGCAACTCGTTTGGTGGAGGTTGATGAAGAACTCGTTCTTGAGGAGCTTCATGCAGACGAAGAGGAATTTACCCACTGATGTGGGAACATTTTCATGATAATAAAATTTAACCAGGCACTTTGAAGTGGTTCTGGTACTAGGGGAAGGTGTAATGAAATTAACCAAACCGAGCCTCTTGCATCGTAGGCATACTTGGACTACAAAATAAAAAATTGCAGCGAGAAATAAAAATGGTGGAATTGATGAGCCGGAAGTCCATGACCTTGTTTAGCTGCTCTGCAGCAAATACTGTGATGTAACAGTTGGAAAAATGTATCAGATGAAAGAGAAAACTGAACAGAACGTAATTTATGGACTGGTTCTGATATGATCCATTGTCCTGGAGTTGGTCATTCTTTCCAGAGACCAGACCTGGCTTTATTGTAGAGCTGTAGTGTTTGGGCTGATGGGGATGATGTTCTAATGAAATCTCCTCCACATCTTTTTTTGACCTGCAGCCAGGTCCAGCTGCCTTCTCCTTCCACTTTACAAGTATGCTTTACTTTGTGTTGGTCTGTCACATAACATCCTCCTTTAATATGGTGGAGATAGTTGTAATGTTGGGATGTTTAAACCTCTGTGAGGAACTTCAGCTGCAATTAATAACAGCTTCACTGAATTCCAGATGTGAACAATTCAACAGTCCATGAAAGAGCGACAGAAACAGAACTAAGAACATTATGTTTGATTTCATTTAAATGTGAATCTGTAAATGAAGCCAGATGTGTCTGTCTGCCAACAGTCATTATATCAGCGCTATGAGTCAGAACGGCCTCAAACGACCTAAAACTCGACCCTCACGCTGGCATGAAAGCTTCTTATTGGCTGGCTTCTCTGTTTCCTGTGGTTCTGATGTTTGGTTTAGAATTATAGCCCCACTGTAACCGGCTCAAGTCCAAACAAACAGAGTTCTGTCCTCTATAACATTTTACTGGACCTCTTTTAGCTTTAATTGCAGCACACAGTCACTGTGGCTTCATTTTGATGAGTTTCTCCAGCTCATCCCAAGGCTTCTCAGTGGGGTTAAGCTCTGGACTCTCTGGTGGCCAGTCTATGTATGGAAATAATGTCTCTTGCTCTTTGAACCCCTCTGCCCAACCTGAGGCTGGTGAATCCTGGCATTATTCTCTTGGAATATGGCCGTGCCATCAGGGAAGACGAAACCTGGTCGTTCAGTACCTCCAGGTAGTCAGCTGACCTCATGCTTTAGGTTCATAACGTTGTTGTTACTTGGACCTGACCAACTGCAGAACCCCAGATCATAGCTCTGCCTCAACAGACACTAAGCATGACAATCCATGCTCCCATCACTCTGGAACCGGGTCAATCTGGACTCATCAGACCACAGAACCTTCTTCCACAGCTCCACAATCTTAATGGCTTTTGTTCGGATCACAGGTTTACTTGAGACTACATGACCATTTAGTCCTGATTCCCTGAGTTTCATTCCCACTGTGGGTGTGGACACGCTCTTACTGCCACTAATGAACATGTCCCTGAGTTCTGCCGTTGGGTTTCTATGATCTGATTGATCTGAGGAACTGATCATTCAGGAAGATGATGGATCTTCCATCCTTCCAGTTTTTAATAATGTGTTGGGAGTTCATCCAATGTTTGTACTTCTCCTTAGATGTTCTCTTTGCTTGATGCCAATAATTTAACCTCTTCTACAACCTCAGATCCAATGAAGTCGGGATGTTGTATAAAACATGAATAAAAACTCAACATAATGATTTCCAAAACCTGTTCCACCTATATGCAGCTGAACCCGCTACGAGGACAAGATTCAGCTTTGTTGAAACATTTTGCAAGCATCAAATTCAAAATCAGAGAATATTAAACAAATAATAGGATTTATCAGTTTGAAAATTAAATATCTTATCTATATATTATCTATATATTATCTATATATTATATTATATTATATTATATTATATTATATTATATTATATTATATTATATTATATTATATTATAAAGATTTTGTGAAATTCTGTGTGGTGCAGGCGGTGAAGGAGCCTGATCCAGTACATGTTGGGCTTCCTCCCAGTTCCGCCCAACACCAGAGATAAAGATTGGGACCAGAACTTGATGATGATGTGTGGATTCTCCTGCTGGATGAAGCTCCTCATCAGAACATTTTTAAGGGAAGTAATGGGTCCTGTTGGGCTTCAGAAGGTTAGTGGATAGAACAGATAAGGTCCTAAATAGGTAGCATGAATGAGTACACGCACACACACACACTCTTGTTTTGCTATATGTAGTGAGGACCATGTGTTGACTCCCATTGACTTCCATTGATTTTCAGTCATTTTCAACCCTTTCTATGCCCTAACCCTGACAATAACCCTAAACTTAACCATTACCAGTGCATGCCTAACCCTAACCTTAACCTAAACTCAATTCACACCTTAGTCCTAAACCTAACCGTTAGCAAAATAGGTCGTGAGGACCAGCAAAATGTCCTCACTTTGGTACCAATGGTCCTCAATTTGATGGTGAAATCGGGAAAATGGTTCTCACTGTGATGCCAAGACAGGAACACACACACACACATCCGTGTTTTACTATCTTTGTGAGGACTTTTCAGTTACTTCCATTGACTTCCATTCATTTTCCATGATTTCTAGTGCCTAACCCTGACCTGACCCTAACTCTAACCTTAATCCTAACCAGTTAATACCTAACCCTAAACCTAACCATAACTCAATTCATACCCTAGTCCTAAACCTAACCCCTGTCCCAAGAACGGAACACACGGACCAGGAACATGTCCTCATTTTGTCAAAATGTCCTCACTTTGAGATAAAAATACGAAAAATGGTTCTCACTCAGCAACAAGTACAAGAACACACACACACACACACACAGCACATGGGAAAGAATGAGAAGTCTGGATGAGAACGTTCCTGCTGTAACATTAGACAGACCATTCAACATCTCCGGCTTTCTGGGACTTGGATCGAGCAGTGCTGGGATGGAAAATCCCCGTTCTTCTCTTGTGATCCGATAATTTATTATAATGGCTCTTTAAATGCTAGCAGAAGTTGAAGCTGGTCCTTCCTGAAAAGTGATCTTCTATGCAGACGATCTTTCACTGCATCTTCTGTGATCAGCGTCTGCATCAGCTGGAAGCCCTCTGTCCTGCTCCTCTGCAGACAAACACTGAGGCAGAACGACAGCAGCGCCATGAGCTCCAGCGTGGTGAAGGAAGAAGAACAGTCCTCATGTTGTCTGAGAGGCCTCGGCAGGACATCAACACCCTGCTGAGATGATTCAGATCATTTAACTGAAGCTCTGAGCAGCATGTCAGGCTCAGGGGAGGCAAACCACAAAGAAAAAAATAACCAAGCAGGAATTTTATCCCCCTTATTTCCCCTCCTTTCCTAAGCTCTAACACATGGAAAAATCATAACCTGGCAGCTTCCAGTGGAGGCAGCTGAAGACAGTTAGGCAGTGTCTGACTTTACCTTCCCCTTCTGGGCTGTTTGTCTTTCATCACCTCTGGATTCCTGCATTTACTCCAGCTTCCTTCCTTCCTTCCTTCCTTCCTTCCTTCCTCGATCTCTCCCCCTCCCTCATCTCTATCCATCCATCCATGGTCTACAAACTTATCTGCGATCAGTACATGTTTTTTACAGCTCCAGATGAAAGTCCCAGACCTCCCTAACCCCAGTGCCATCCCAGTTCTTTGAAGAAGTCCCTGGGTGATGCCAGACCATGGACTAGTATTGATCTGTGTCCAGGATCTTGATCTTTTGGTCATGATCCATAACTTATCACCACAGGAGATGACTGGACAGTTAAAAGGCCTGTAAATCCAGAACTTTAACAAAACTGATGTACTAAAGTCCAGTAACGGTCTGGATCTTCGTGATTTCTCAACATGTTTCTGGTTTCTTCACCTCTCCCGTCCAAAACCAGACACCTTTTTACTTATTTTTCCAAGAAAACCACCAGTTATTTCCTCTTGAGCTGGATTTGGATCCAGGAATCACTCACAGCTTATCTGAGTTAGTGTCTTTGCTTTGAAGGTATGTGACCATAATGATTCCTCTTTCCTTTCAGCCACCAAGTCTTCAACAGCCCCTTCTGCTTTTGTTTGGTCTGGCCTAATGAGAGCTTGGTGAAAGTGATCCTCCCCAGTAAATCCATTCATGGTGGGCCAGCAGAGCCACATGTGGCAAACACTTCCCACATCTGGTTTATGAATCAGGCGCCTTGCACGGATCCTCCAGGATGAAATGAGGCGCAGGCGCTCCTGGAGGAGGAGCTGGAGTGGATTCTGAGACAGGAAATGGAGCTCACTGAGGAAAACAGCAGAGCTGGGATCTAAAGCAGGATCTGAACTACTTTGACTTCATGTGTTGAAACAGAATAATGGATCATGGACCTTATTTCTTATCTCTTTTGGGTTTTTACAGAACCGCAGATAGAAACATGATCAGTACAGCAGTAGGAACTAAAGAGTTTCCAGGATTCTTAAAAAACTCGCTAGGATGAAAGAGACAAAGTATTTTAGAGCAGGCAGACATGGAAAAATGGTGCCCTCTAGTGTCGAACATGGGTTTTACAATGTCTTTTACTTTGTGCCTTCAATTCAACGGTTCTTCTGTACAAGTCCAAATGGTTTGGTTCCGAACTACTTATTCCTTTTCTTGTAGGTATAAATTTCAGCAGAATCATGGTATGGGAGCAGATTTCCACCTCTAAAAGAAAAACAAATCTTGCATGTTATGTCATAATTATTTGTTCTAGAGACAGAAATGGGAGCTTATTAGTGATAACGCAGAGGGTCGCAATAATATTTCATTATGTTTAGTCCAAAAATGATTTCCTTTAAGTAAAATAATTTAAGTCCGATAAATATCACTTTGCAGAAGCTGCTCTAATTCTAAACATGTCCAAAATGTATTTTTTTCATACTGTACACCAGTTTTTAATCTAACATTGTATTCATAATGTGCTGATTTAAAATAATTTGTACATTTTAGAAAAAAATAAATCCAGATTCCTTACAGAACATTATGGCCAGTCCAGTCATACACACATGTTTATACACTTGTGTTTCATAAAGTAGTTGATTTTCAAACAGTTCAGCCCTTAAATCATCTATTTAAGACCCAAACGGACTGATCTGGTTTTGACTGAACTTGTTTCCATTTTGGTTTCATTTCCAGCAGTATCATGATTTACACCTGGTGTCAGAAACTCAGAAATGATAATTAACATCATAATTATCACTGCTCCAGGTGATGGAATGGGCTCAGAATCATCGACCTGATATGAAGTTACATATTTATTTAACAAAAATAAAAATCTGAAAATGTTATTCATCCGTCAATGAATCATTTGGTCCAGTCCAGTTCCCTTCCACTGTGGAAACTAGCAAGAACAGCACAATGATGGAGTTTGTCTTTCTTGACAAGTTGCTGAACATATGATGACACGTTCACATTTATCTTCAGTTTAGAGGCTTCCTTACGAGTCACGTAAGTGAAGGACGGTTGATTTAAAGCAGTACAGTCAGCTGAAACAGGCAGTGTTGTCTGTTCAGCTGTGAGCTTCCACCAGGATTTATCGAATTACCCACAGTGAGAGGACAAACTACTGCTAAAGGTAGCGGTCAGAACTTCACAGAACCTCGCTCCAAAAGATCCAAACTAAACCTTTAACATTAGCTGCGCCACATATTGTTTCTGGTTTGTTATTATTATTGGGCACAGCGACCAGATGCCGATTAATTGCTGGCAAAGAGCTTTTCTAGCTGCGGAGGTTGATTTCAGTATATTTACCGTATGTCAGCAGCCCAGCTGAAATCACTGCTGTAAAGGATGATTCAAAGTTCTGAAGCAACCGTTACCTTAACAGAAAATCTGCAGCATCAGTTTGATTTAAAACAAGAAACTGCTGCTGAGAACATTGTAGATGGAGCAGGTTTCTGGGTCATCCAGAACCTCAAGCTTGGAGGGTCAGCTGCAGAGAGCAAACTTCAGGATGTCCAAGTGGGTCCATCAGGCTCCAAGAACCGTCTCCTGCTTTGTAGGGTGCTACAGAATCATGTTGCCTCCAGTGCAGAGCTTGCTCAACCTTGGCTAAATCAAAAACCTTTAAACCATGACTCCACAGACACAACAACCATATTACTTTGGAAAGACTTTTATTAAATGCACATGAATCTGAAGAACCAGAAGACTGGGAACCACAGTAAGACTTTCTTTTAGCACCGGCCGGTCCATCCTGCCAGATGCTGTGGTCCACTTAAAGATAAACCTCCTTTTAAAAGTGGCTTTCTTGGGTTGGTTCGGAGGTAGTGAACAGCAGATTCTGTGAAGCTTAACATTCAGCTGGGTTTTAAACAGCAACTCTCTAAAAGGGACTTTTAAATATCTTTGGTAGATTAATCAGTAATTTTATTACTGTGAAGCCAAAGTTTTGGTCAGTTTAGCCCAGCTCAGAGCTTTGGTTTGTCACCTGCTGACTTGTAGCTCAGATGAAGTAAACAAGCTGTTAAAACACATCTAAAACATGAGGAATTAAACATAATGTCAGACTCTCTGTTGGGTCTCAGCACCTTTAAGGCAGAAAATTAACTGGACCACCTTTTCTCTCAGCTTAGAGCACGGTAGAGGGGTCATTAATTCAGTATTTCATTTACAGTCACAGATGTACATTTACTGGCTCTTCTAAAGGAACATATTTCTCCCCTGGATGTTTGTTCCTGCTGTGATCATTTCAACATCTCTGTGCAACCAAAGATAAACTCTTAAACATGACGTAACTGAAAATGTCAGGAAGTTCTCAGCCGTCCTGTCAGGCTTTCCTCTTACAGACATGGATGAAGTAGCACGGGGCCTGAGCCTGATCTGGACGATAGGCCTTGAAGTCTCCATAGACCGTGTGCGCCATGTTGTCGTTGAAGGCGTCTGTCAGGAGCTCGGTGAAGTTCTCCAGGCGGTGAGGATAGTAGGACAGACGGAACTTACTGCAGAGAACCACAGAACAAGGACAGTTAAAGACAAGTTAATGCAAGTTTTCTGCTGACTATGTGACCTAATCAGCTGCTAATTAAGTCACAAGAATACAAGAAACAACTAAAGACAACTGTGATGAGGCTGGATCGAAGAATTCAACTAAATTTACTGCGAAAGGGAAGATACCATATACCAGCAGATATGGTGTTCATGAGTGGAGAACCTTGAACTGATTTTGCATGTCATTTATGTGGCTTTACTGAAGTTTATTCAGAGTTTTAAGGAAGAGCCACAGCATTCCCCTTGAGGTGTACAGTGTCTGCTGAATGTCTGCTGAATGTCTGCTGGGTATCTGCCGGGTGTCTGCCGAATGTCTGCTGGGTATCTGCCGGGTGTCTGCCGAATGTCTGCTGGGTGTCTGCTAAATATCTGCTGGGTGTCTGCTCAATGTTTGCTGAATGTCTGCTGGGTGTCTGCTGAATGTCTCCTGAATGTCTGCTGGGTGTCTGCTGAATGTCTGCTCAATGTCTGCCGGGTTTCTGCTGAATGTCTGCTGGATGTCTGCTGAATGTCTCCTGAATATCTGCTGGGTGTCTGCTCAATGTTTGCTGAATGTCTGCTGGGTGTCTGCTGAATATCTGCTGGGTGTCTGCTCAATGTTTGCTGAATGTCTGCTGAATGTCTGCTGAATGTCTGCTGGATGTCTGCTGGATGTCTGCTGAATGTCTGCTAAATGTCTGCTGGGTGTGGGCTGAATGTTTGCTGGATGTCTGCTGAATGTCTCCTGAATGTCTCCTGAATGTCTGCTGGGTGTCTGCTGAATGTCTGCTCAATGTCTGCCGGGTTTCTGCTGAATGTCTGCCGAATGTCTGCTCAATGTCTGCTGGGTGTCTGTTCAATGTTTGCTGAATGTCTGCTGAATGTCTGCTGGGTGTCTGCTGAATGTCTGCTGGATGTCTGCTGAATGTCTCCTGAATGTCTGCTGGGTGTCTGCTGAATGTCTCCTGAATGTCTGTTGGGTGTCTGCTGAATGTCTGCTCAATTTCTGCTGAATGTCTGCTGGGTGTCTGCCGAATGTCTGCTCAATGTCTGCTGGGTGTCTGTTCAATGTCTGCTCAATGTCTGCTGGGTGTCTGTTCAATGTTTGCTGAATGTGTGCTGAGTGTCTGCTGAATGTCTACTGAATGTCTACTGGGTGTCTGCTGAATGTCTACTGAATGTCTGCCGGGTGTCTGCTGAATGTGTGCTGGGTGTCTGTTTAATGTCTCTTGAATGTCTGCTCAATGTCTGCTGAATGTCTGCTGGGTGTCTGCTGGGTGTCTGTTCAATGTCTGCTCAATGTCTGCTGAATGTCTGCCGGGTGTCTGCCGAATGTCTGCTGGGTGTCTGTTCAATGTTTGCTGAATGTGTGCTGGGTGTCTGCTGAATGTCTACTGAATGTCTGCCGGGTGTCTGCTGAATGTGTGCTGGGTGTCTGTTTAATGTCTCTTGAATGTCTGCTCAATGTCTGCTGAATGTCTGCTGGGTATCTGCCGGGTGTCTGCTGAATGTCTGCTGAATGTCTCCTGAATGTCTGCCGGGTGTCTGCTGGATGTCTGCTGGGTGTCTGTTCAATGTCTCTTGAATGTCTGCTCAGTGTCTGCTGAATGTCTGCCGGGTGTCTGCTGAATGTCTGCTGAATGTCTCCTGAATGTCTGCCGGGTGTCTCCTGAATGTCTGCCGGGTGTCTCCTGAATGTCTGCCGGGTGTCTGCTAAATGTCTCCTGAATGTCTGCTGAATGTCTCCTGAATGTTTGCCGGGTGTCTGCTGGGTGTCTGTTCAATGTCTGCTGAATGTCTCCTGAATGTCTGCCGGGTGTCTCCTGAATGTCTGCCGGGTGTCTGCTGAATGTCTCCTGAATGTCTGCCGGGTGTCTCCTGAATGTCTGCCGGGTGTCTGCTGGATGTCTGCCGGGTGTCTGCTAAATGTCTCCTGAATGTCTGCTGAATGTCTGCTGGGTGTCTGCTGAATGTCTGCTCAATGTCTGCTGGGTGTCTGCTGAATGTCTGCTGAGTGTCTGCTGAATGTCTACTGAATGTCTACTGGGTGTCTGCTGAATGTCTACTGAATGTCTGCCGGGTGTCTGCTGAATGTGTGCTGGGTGTCTGTTTAATGTCTCTTGAATGTCTGCTCAATGTCTGCTGAATGTCTGCTGGGTGTCTGCTGGGTGTCTGTTCAATGTCTGCTCAATGTCTGCTGAATGTCTGCCGGGTGTCTGCCGAATGTCTGCTGGGTGTCTGTTCAATGTTTGCTGAATGTGTGCTGGGTGTCTGCTGAATGTCTGCCGGGTGTCTGCTGAATGTGTGCTGGGTGTCTGTTTAATGTCTCTTGAATGTCTGCTCAATGTCTGCTGAATGTCTGCTGGGTATCTGCCGGGTGTCTGCTGAATGTCTGCTGAATGTCTCCTGAATGTCTGCCGGGTGTCTGCTGGATGTCTGCTGGGTGTCTGTTCAATGTCTCTTGAATGTCTGCTCAGTGTCTGCTGAATGTCTGCCGGGTGTCTGCTGAATGTCTGCTGAATGTCTCCTGAATGTCTGCCGGGTGTCTCCTGAATGTCTGCCGGGTGTCTCCTGAATGTCTGCCGGGTGTCTGCTAAATGTCTCCTGAATGTCTGCTGAATGTCTCCTGAATGTTTGCCGGGTGTCTGCTGGGTGTCTGTTCAATGTCTCTTGAATGTCTGCTCAGTGTCTGCTGAATGTCTGCTGGGTATCTGCCGGGTGTCTGCTGAATGTCTCCTGAATGTCTGCCGGGTGTCTCCTGAATGTCTGCCGGGTGTCTGCTGGATGTCTGCCGGGTGTCTGCTAAATGTCTCCTGAATGTCTGCTGAATGTCTGCTGGGTGTCTGCTGAATGTCTGCTCAATGTCTGCTGGGTGTCTGCTGAATGTCTGCTGAGTGTCTGCTGAATGTCTGCTCAATGTCTGCCGGGTGTCTGCTGAATGTCTGCTTGGTGTCTGTTGAATGTCTGCTGGGTGTCTGCTGAATGTCTGCTGGGTGTCTGCTGAGTGAAGATGCAGGTAAGAAACTGAAAGAACAGCAGGGATGTGTTTAACGTCCGTGAATGAAGGTTCTGTCAGCTAATGTTCACAGCATCAGGATTTTATTAAAGGAACATCAAGGTGGGTTAATGGCCATATTAGATATAAGAGATCTGAATTTATTTTGATTTAATGGCTCTAGAGTTCTCAAAACAACGTGCAAAGAGTGGCTGCTTCTGTCCAAGACTTCAGCTTTTAGTATTTGGCTGCTAATCATTGATACCGTAGGCCTTTGACCGTGCAATAACAGTTATAGACCCTGTAAGATTAAGGTCTAGGAGAGAACCCTAAAGGTACTTTACAACTAATGGAAAAGTATCAGGTTCTGGCAATACATCCAGCAAAAAATGCAATACTGTCTAGAAAAAAGTAGCCTGAAACCTACAAGTGCAAGAAAGTAACCTCTATGTTTAACAAAATGCATTTTAAGTTTCAGTAAGTAACCTGTAAATTCAAGAAAGGTAACAATAATCAGAACATTTATATTTTATTAAAATAAAGCAGCAGATTAAACAATGTCTCCAGCATGTCTACCACTATTATTAATTCAATTCAGTTTATTTATATAGCGTCAATTCATAACACGTCATCTCAAGGAACTTTACAAAGTCAATTCAATCCAATCATACAGATTTCAAGTTTCAGATTCAGTTATTTATTCAAATTCGTCAAACGTTTTTCTATCTAAGGAAACCCAGCAGATTGCATCCAGTCAGTGACTTGCAGCATTCACTCCTCCTGGATGAACATGTAGAGACAGTGGACAGTCACTGGCATTGACTTTGCAGCAATCCCTCATACTGAGCATGCATGTAGCGACAGTGGAGAGGAAAAACTCCCTTTTAACAGGAAGAAACCTCCAGCAGAACCAGAACCAGGCTCAGTGTGAGCGGCCATCTACCACGACCGACTGGGGGTTAGAGAGAACAGAGCAGAGACACAAAGAGAACAAAGAAGCACTGATCCAGGAGTACTTTCTATGGGAAGGAAAAGTAAATGTTAATGGATTTAGCTCCTTTAGTCGTTTCACCTAGAAAGAAAGAACAGATAAACTCTGAGCCAGTTTTCAAGGTTAGAGTCTGAAGAGAGCACATAGAGTTAGTTACAGTAAAAGCTCAGTCAGTAGCTATGTCTAGGAGAGAGAAAGGGTTAAACACTGAAAGACAGGGCCATGTGGATCATCGGTAGAGGGTGAGCATGTATGTAGCGAAGAGGGTGAAAGTGGTCATTATGTCCTCCAGCAGCCTAAGCCTATAGCAGCATAACTACAGAGATAGCTCAGGATAACCTAAGCCACTCTAACTATAAGCTTTATCAAAAAGGAAAGTTTTAAGCCTAGCCTTAAAAGTAGACAGGGTGTCTGCCTGATGGACTAAAACTGGGAGCTGGTTCCACAGGAGAGGAGCCTGATAACTAAAGGATCTGCCTCCCATTCTACTTAACAGAAGATAAACCCTTAATATCTGGGTTGTTTCAAATAATAATTTGTTAAAACAATGCCTCAGACAGCAAACACTGACTGAGCTCCAGAGGCTGCAGAGGAAGCCTACCTGACTTCAGGATGTTTCTGCAGGGCAGCCTGAGGAACCTGGATGGTGTAGTCCAGAGTGATCATATGGGGCTTACTGTTGACCCACAGAACCGAGGTGGTGATGTCCTGAATTAAGTCGCTCTGCATTGCAATAACAGATTGAGTCAGTGCAGCAGGAATCAGAAACAGCGGCTGCAAACATCAGCAAGAGGTTCTGTTTCAACCAGTTTCTATGTAGTTAAAGTTAAACAGACTAATTAAACTAGTTCATCCAAAATAAATAAGACAGAAGGACAATAATAACTGAATCTGACAAAGTTTAAGGTCAGCTAACTTAAAATCCAACCAGATCATGTCCTGTTGGGTAAATGCTGATTTTCTGCATGAATCTGTACGTTTGCATTTTAAACTGTAAATTTGGAAAATGATATCTCTGTCAGTATGGATCAGTTGGTGTCACATACATTAACAGGTCGGGTCTGTTTCTAAGAAAATTAATATTACATCAGACTAATCACATGAATTGCAATGAATCAAAATTAATAAACCAAATATAACTAAATAAATCAAATTTGGTGGAAAAATTGAAAAAATTAACGTAAGATTTATTACAGAAATAAAAAAATCTGTAAAGATGCAAATAGAGAAAAACGAGTAGCAGTGTAAAATATTTAAGGACTGTATAACAATTTAAAAGATAACTATTAAATAAACAATACAAATATGAATATAAAAAGCAATAAATAAAAATGAAATTATAATACTACATAGAAATAAAAACAGAATTTAACATTTTAGTTACATTTTATTCATTTATCCTAATTTCTAAAACATTTAGCATAAATGTATTCGTTAAATGCTGATTAACAAGAATGACAAAATTATCCAATAGACTTGGTCTTAATAATAATTCTTTTAATAATCTCCTTTATTGTCAAAAAATAGCTCTACAGATTTATTAAAAGTACAAGTGGACTAGAGATGAAAACACTTCCTGCTTGCCTCTTCGTCAGCATCCTTCTCTGATAAAATGTCCATCAGAGACTATTTTCCTCACACGGATTAGATTTATTAGGTTGATGAGGTGTTTTGTTCCCATCTCCTGAAGCTTGATGAGATGTGATGCATGAACCAGGGGGTTGAGGCGGTTCTGCTGAGCAGGAACAGACTCTGGACTTACAGCTCGTTTACATACTTCTTATATTTAAGGCCCTCCAGATGGAGATTTCTGGCTTTAGCTGAATTAGACAATATGAAGTGCTTTGATTTCTAGGTAAATGTGTCTTTTTGCAAAAGCAGCCTTGAAATCTGGACTCTCGGATGGTTCAGATGGTTCTGCAGAACCATTTCCCACTCAAAATCTCACAATATCTGTCCGGCTCTGCAGAGATTAAGGTCTCACACTGAGCTACTGCGAGAGATGGAGTGAGTAAAGCATTTCTAAACACCACTGTCTGCCTTTCCACCCAGCAGATGGTTTTCTGTGCAGTTCATGCCGATCGAAGTAGAAATAAAACGTAGGTCTCTGTCTGTACTAAATGATGCATAAATACTGGTAATGAGATAAAAAGTACTCAAATAAATGCAGAGTTTGGAAGAAAAAGAAAATATTGTCTTATCTTTACAACAGAAATAAAATAAATAAAAAGTAGTTTAAAATCAACTTCTATGTTAAACAATACAAAATAAATTAAATGATCTGAACTTAGGAAACAAAATGTGTCTCGAAAATGTTAATATATATAGATTTTTAATAACAAACAATTGTGTTACTGCTGTACTTCATACTTTTAATGATGGGCAACCTGATATTAATCATTATACTATATGGTTTAACAGTAACCACTCACATTAAATAGAAAGCACATTTTTGTTTATTACAGCCTGCATTTTACAGAAATGATAAAAATGAAACCAAATGACAGATGGCTTGTTATGTTGCAGTTTAAAACTTTGACAAGAAAATGGTTTAAAGTCCTGCCTCAGCACTTATTTATATAATCTCTCAAATCCTGCAGCTCAGATTTATGGAGAATTATTATGCTGCATTTTCTTAGAGTCAGTTATTAACTGTTGCTGTTGATGTTACATTAATATTAAGGTTAGGATACTACCAGTAACCGAAGCGAGCTAAGTTTTGAGTTAACATGCTACCAATAACACAAAGGTTGGAGTTTGCAGGCTAACAAGAACATTTAGGCTTAGGTTACTACCACTAACTTCACAGCCTAAAGTAAGAGTCAGCCGGCTAACAGGTTATAGGTTAATAACAACTAAAACACCTACGATGAGATGGAGCTGATCCAATGCTGGAGTGTCTCATCATCTTTGCTGTTTGATGGGCTTATTTGTCAGGTAAAACAACTGAGTAAAAATAAAAATTCTGTATTGAATCGTTACACAACAATCTGTTTTATTCAAATAAATCCTTTGCTTGTCTGGATTTGCTGTCAATAACCTTCCAGTTATTAATATTGCAGAAAAGCCATGTTTCTGTGGAGCTGGAATACCTTGTAGTAAATATTTTTGCCCTGCGGCACTTGTCCGGTTTCCAGGATGTAGTCATAATTGCGGTGGTCAATGATAAGGATCCCACCAGGCCGCACCATACTGGCAATGTTGCGAAGAGCCAACTTCTGCTCACTCTGGTCCCCTATGAGGAACAAAGCAGAATGTCAGACATGCATCTGTTTCCAGGTTTTACCACTATTATGGCTACGAAGTATTACTAATGCAAAGGACTGTTTAAACTTAAATCACATTTTAGTTTGGTCCCAAACATCAGATCGGCAACTTAATTGTCAAAAAAATGCATCAGATGCATCTGTGGGCAGCAGATGCAGCTGCAGCATTCAGGTCCAGTCAGATCATCTCTGTGGAAACATTTTGGTTTGGAGAAGATGTGCTGCTTGGTGCCGTCTGCAGATCTCAGCAACAGAACTCTGTTTAACCTGCTGAAATATAAATATCTCAACAGCTAACACAGAAACTGACTGGAAGTTACTAAATATATTTTCTCCAATTGTAAATACATCTTTCAGTACCTCAGTGCACTAAAATATGAGCACATATATTTACTTAGTTCTCCTAGCTTATTACTTTATGTTGTGCACAGCCATGAGACAAAATGACGTCAGGGTATAAAACTCTGGTACACTTTTTATCCCGCTGCCGGCCACTAGAGCAGCATGAGGGCAGCATAAGAAGAGACAACCCAGGTGAGGGTCAGAAACTCGCTGCAGAGTTAGACTCTACTTCCATCAAGAATCCTTGGATCCAACATAAAGTACAGTTAGGCGCCTGGGTCCCCAGCAGCTGTATAGCGGCCAAAAATAAGACAAACTGTGTCTGAGCTCCTGCAGGACAAAATTTGAAGGCATTACAGATTCCCCAAAAAGACGTTGACTAGTGCTTTTCTTTCTACTGCCCTGAGAGAAGACGGCGGAGGAACCGAAGCCCTGCTCGCCTGCTGCGTGCGTCAGGCCCCCACCAGGTGGCGCCACTGAACGCCAAGCAACCAAGCGGGCAGACTGAGACGCCTCCTTCACCCAACAAACTTTACTTCATTGAGTGGTTTAAGCTCAGATGGGCCTAAAACGCTGCCAGTACTCATTCATATTTTTGTATTAAAAGGTAGCTAAAGGTACATGTGTGACTAAAATGAGTGGTGAATAAGCTACGAGCTTTCCTTTCTAACCCGGATGTGATGTCATCAAGCCTGCCGTCAGGAAGATCAAATATTTATATCAGCCCATCCAAAATCACCCACTGAGGGCCGATCAACACTGAATTAAGAACCAGTTGTCTAAAACATGAGAGATTTCCGTCAGTCAGTCAGTCATTTTCTACCGCTTATTCCATAGAGGTGGGGTCACCCTGGACAGGTCACCAGTCCATCGCAGGGCAACACACACTCCTTCATACACCTAAGGGCAATTTAGAGTGACCCATTAACCGATTAACAGATTTCCAATTCAGCAAATCATTCTTTAACATATTTGATGAAATGTTTTATTTACCCTCTGATTTGCATTGTAACTGATTGTTTGATACCAATAATTGTCCTAAATTAGTTTTAAAACTAATTTGACCTCATTTCCAGATTCGTTTTAAATAAACCCTGGTTCTCAAACATAAATATATAGATAAATATACATATTTATTGGTTCTCTTGTTTATTTATTTGTATATTGAACAGTTTCCTTTAGTCCTCCATTTCGCTTGGTAGTTTTAATTGAATTGTTTCCAGCCTAGTTAAAGAGTTGACTGAAATATGTTTAACATGAAGTTGGATTATTTTTGTTAATAAATTCTTATATTTTGGAGAGAACCTGTCTGTGTTTATTCCATATGTGTGCAAAGCTTCCTGTTTGAGAACGCCAGAGTCCAATCATTCTTTGCTTAATAACTTTATTCATATTATTTTAATTATTGCTACAATAATTAATAGTTGCTAATAGGTAAAAACACTATGCTGCACATTTGTTTACATTCGATTTTTTTGTTTAAATTCAAAAATATATGAATATGATTTAAAAATGTAATAAAATGATATATTTTGACATTTCTTCTCCACAGATTGTTGAGTTAGAATGAGCTGCTGGTTTCATTTGTGCTCATTGTATATTTTCCAACATTTGAGTAAATACTGTCAGTTATTTTAGGGCAGGTTTCCCAGCGAAGTACGCGGGAATATTTCAGGATCTAAGGTACGTCACTGCTCCCCAGGTGAGTTATCGCTTTGAATATTGTGATGAGATTTATTTCCATATCTGAGCCGCCTCTGTTTGGACTGAGTCTCACTGCAGCAGATGCCCACACCTGACATACAGCAGGTGGTAGAGGCAGAAAGGTTAAAGGTCACAGAGGGAGTGAAGAAACTGCTATCATCATCAGAATATTCATCGCACCTGCAGTCCTGATCCACACAGATTAAACCAGAACGAGGTGGAAATGTCCAAACCTTTGAAGTCCGGCAGGTGGGCGAATGAATTTCCGAGGCAGATGACGGCGTCGTAGCCATCTCCAGGTTTAGGGATATCTTCAGGCAACGTCAGCCAGTTGGCCTCTTCGATCACTGACGGTCAAACAGAGGAACATGAGAACATGTGGAAACATCCGTGTTGGAAGGAGAAAGGACTGAAGTCATACCCCACTGATCGAAAGCTGCTTCTTTTCTTCTGTCCCAGCGGGCCTTCAGAGCGTACTTCAGCATTTTATCACTGGCGTCCACGCTGACCATGCTGAAGCCCTCCTCCACCAACATGATGGAATCAACTCTGCAGAACAAAAACAACATCAGCCGGATCACACTGGAAGAGCTGTAAAGGTCTTCATCCACAGGTTTTAGCCATGCTGATCATCAGCACAGAGAGGAGAGGACCCCTTCATGGTGTCCAGGTAAAAATAGACATTTGAAACATTTGAGACTCCTTGTTCCATGAAAGCTTGGCAGAGTAACATGAACTGAGGCCAAACTGCAGCCTGAACGGACTGAGACCTCACCAACATCTGCAGCTGCTGCAGAAGAAGATAAACCTGACCTTAGAATCATGTTGGATCCAGCTAAAACTAAGAAAGCCAGAATTTGGATCTGGACATGCATGGTCAGGGTGAGTAACTCAGAAATCCACCCATAATTGGCATAAATCTCATAGTTTGGGTTTTATTGACACATTTCAAGCATTCTTGTTTCAGGGAGGAATAATTACACAGAAAATACCTGCAATGACGTTTAATAACAAGACCTGGTAGGAAAAGGTCTAATTTATCATGGACACCAGTGATCAACAGCTAAATGGTTGGACCCTAAACACAGCTGGGTTCTCCCGGTTTAAACCAGTTGGGCTTTAATGGATAAAACAGGAGGAAACCAAACTTTTAGAATGATCTTCCTAAAGTTCTCCCCTGAACCCTTGTTGATCATCTGAGGACTAAAAGCCAGAAAAGCAGAAAAGTCAAATGAACTCTACCAATTCTGCCAAGAAGAACGGTGAAATAATCAGGGAGAACGATGCCAGAAGCTTGTTGTTGAAGGAGTGTGGTCAAGGTGCAACTTGATAAGAGCCCTTTAACCAACGTTCAGTTTAGTGGGAAAAATATTCAAACCTGTCCACCCAATCCCTGTTTTACATCCTTGTGGTTTTCTGTTAAATTAATTTTCTATACCGAAAAAAAGGAGCAGTTCAAACAAATCATTAAAACAGTAAGAAATAAAGGAGAGATTAATGCTGATGATGAGTGTGCTGAAGCTTCCAGTTGGAGCAGAGAGGTCCACTGATGACAGGACAGCTGGAGACACGAGGATCAATCATGAATCCTTCAGGTGGTCCAACATGAGTGTGTTGATCACCTGGTTCACCTCCACTGAGCATGTGCAGACAGAGACAAGCAGCTGCATGTTGTTGATGTTTCAGGAGAGTGGTCATAAATAATTGACAGAATAAAACTGAAGAATAAAAACTGAGGTATCTGAGGTGACTTAAAGGAAAGAGTGTGAGATCCTGATTCCCAGCAGTGGCCTTGATGTTGTCCCACAGCACTGATAGGATATCAGCCTGCTGGGAACCAGTCACAACTCCCAGAAACAACCCAAGTGTGGTCCCAGCTGCACCGTTCCACCACAACATGTCCACGTCATAAAGGCCAGCAACGGCCCACCTCTGACCTCAGCTGCAGCTCTGCACTTTCATTCATCCTTTTTCAGCATAATCCGGATTTTGTCTGGAATTACAAAGGCTCCGCGAGCTGGAATTCCATGTAGGTGAAACTAGATTTAACTTTTCCATGAAATGATCCGAGTCAAGGCGTCTTTCCAGGGTCCAACTTGCAACATCCCTCCGGCAGAGACAAACAAGAACTAAACAGGAGCATTGGGAGGAATTCTGCTTTAGTGATTGTTTAACTCCACTACTTTTACAAATGGTGAAAAACAGGAAGAACTTTAAATCCTAACTTTTCTCTCTGCAGATTATCTAGAGAGGCTCAAACTGTAATCCTGTGAGACGACGCTCAGGGAACCACTCATCTATCTACTTAATGATGCAAATCAGATTTTAATTGAATATATTTCCCTCAGTTAGAGACCGATTCTGGGAAGCAGTGATGTTTCATCCAGTGGGTGATAGATCCATGTGGAGGTGGCTTTCTGGTCATTTTTCAGGCTGGGCCCGGTTTCGCCTCATGGACCAAAAGATACTACAACCTGTCCAGCATGTGAAAATGGATATATTTTTTAAAAGGCATCTGATGAGATGCCTCCTTGTGAGATTTTCTGAGCATGACCTACTGGACGGAGATCTCAGGGTACACCCAGAACTCTCTGGAAGGACTACACACAGGCCCGCAGAATTTCTTCATTACATTCAGACTAATAAACATGGTTTCTCTCATCTTCTTCTGAACAAAAGCTCACAGATTCTCCGGTGTTACCATGGTGATTAGAGCAAGCTTCGGTACCAAGTGAAGAGGAAACCAGCATCTTCAAAAAGCTTGTCAGCAGAAAGAAGCATGAAAGGTTAAAAAAACGTCCTGGTAGAGGTCTGTGATGACTTGTGACCTGATAGAAGACCTGGACCAGACCCAGCAGATGACATGGCTCCAGATGATCATCACTCACTGGACCTCCAGCAGCTTGGATTCTGGGCCTCTCCACCCTTCCCCCAGACTCTGGGACCTTGAAGTCCAAGTAAAAGGAAAACTTCACTTTGATCTGAAAAGAGGACTTTGGACCACTGAACAGTCCGGTCTTAGCCCATGTGAGATGGTTCTGATGTTGTCTTTGGCTCAGCAGTCTTCACCATGACCGTGTAGGTCAGGACAGAACATTTTTGGATTCTTATTTGCTGTAAACCAGAATCCTGAGATGTAGTTTCTCTTTTTAAATCGGTTTACTGAAATAAAAGAGCTTTTTAGAGGATTGGGATGCAGCTGTCTCTTGTTCTCTGGGATCTCCATGAAGGAGATGTAGGTAAGGATCTCTGGGTGTCCCTCCTGGACCTGATCCAAGATAGAGCAGCAGATGGGCGGATGGATTTAATGCGGATGAATTATCTGTCTAGATGTATATAATGAATTAATCTGTCTGCTCTCTTACAGATGAATAAAACAGGATTATCTCTCAGAATGTTGTTTAGCCTGATCAGTCGGTGACGAAGCACCTGCCTCGCCCCGGCAGCCTTACCCGGTACCGCAGGCCACATCCAGCACCCTCCGGGCGCCGTGCTGGTTCAGCAAGGACAACACCGAGCTCTTGTACTCCTGGGTCCGGCTCTGGATGTCTCCGATGTAAAGCTCCCAGACTTTGGCCGCTTTTCCGTCGGCGTACTGATCAGGAAGCCCCTCGGCGGCCACACCGAGAGACCGGGTCCGGAACACGCTGTCGACCGACATGCTGCCACTTTTTGCCCGCTGCCGGAGGGAGTCCTGCGGGTGAAAGGATGAGGTGTGGAGGCAGGTTGTTTGCATTAAAAACAGAATTTCAGGATGACAAACTTTCAGCCAATGGCGTCCTGCTGCGGAAGGACGCCTACTGTCTGATTGGATGGCTCTCAGAGACTCCGCCCCTTTTGTTCTGCACATCATCGAAAATGCTGGCTGTCTTTGCCCTGAGTTTAGTCTCGCAGGTCCGCCATGACTCAGCTTTCTCAAACGAGGTGAAGTAAAATGAACTGATATAGGTTTTATGAGCTTTTCGGCTCATGCTGGATGTTCAGAAAGTCCTGCTAATGGCTCCGGGTTAGTTCCCCCTTTTCAGGTCATACCCTCATTTTCGTACCCAAACACCTGTTGTTCACAACCTCTACTTCTGTTTGAACATTTGGAAACAATTTTCTCAGCCATATGAGTTTTGTGGTGAATTAGGGAGATAGATTGTTAAAATAATGTTCAGATCTAATTATTAAAGAAGTTAGTATTTTATGATTAGACCTCTGACCTGGAAGCTACATTATTTACACTGCAGGCAGGAGTGTGTACGAGTAATTAATATGTTGTCAGGCTTCAGGGAGATCACATGTGGAGTACATTACCAGTATTACAGATTTTACAGATTACAGTTTATAATCTTTTCAGATGACCCATCTTTAGTTTGTTTTGATTAAAACTTAGAGGAAATGAAATTGAGCTGAAAGGAAGCTGGACCTCTTCAGAACTTAGTTTGATGGAAATAAAATGTTCAAATGTTAAAGAAGCTAATTTAAAGGTTTGGGATGTTAATAACAAAAAATTAATGAAATACAAATGTCCAGCACTGGTATTATACTCTTGTGTAGTGATGCATCATGAACTCTGATGGTAACAAGATACTGACCTACTGAAGGGAACATTTTTAATAATCCTGCATTAATCCAGAGACGTATTCATTTATGATGCCTTGTATGTTAACTTGGGTCTACACTTCATCCTGCAACACCTCGACCACCCAGGGACCTACGCCAGGATCCTGTTTGTAGACTTCAGCTCGGCCTTCAACACCATCATACCAGACATCCTCCACCAGAAGCTCACTCAGCTCAACGTCCCAGCCTCCACCTGTCAGTGGATCAACAGCTTCCTGATGGACCGACAGCAGCAGGTGAGACTGGGGAGCATCTTCTCCCGAACCAGATCAATAAGTACTGGTGCCCCCCAGGGTGTGTTCTATCCCCACTCCTCTTCCCCCTGTACACAAATGACTGCACCTCAGCAGACTCGTCCGTGGAAACTCCTGAAATTTGCAGATGACACCACTGTCATTGGACTGATCCAGGACGGGATGAGTCTGCATACAGACAGGAGGTGGATCGGCTGGTACACTGGTGTAGTCAGAACTGCCTGGAACTAAACCCACTCAAGACTGTGGAGAGGGTAGTGGTTTTCAGAAAACACCACCTCCATACACCCCCCACCATCCTCAACAAAAACCGTGCCGGCTGTGGATCATTCAGGTTTCCTAGGAACCACCATCTCTGCGGACCTGAGATGGTTTTCAACACATAGACACTGTTCAAAAGAAGGCCCAGCAGAGACTGTACTTCCTGAGGCAACTCAAGAAGTACAACCTTCCACAGGAGCTGCTGGTCATCTTCTACACTGCCATCATTCAGTCTGTCCTGTCTTCATCCATCTCCGTGTGGTTCGGTTCATCTACAAAACAGGACAGGTCCAGACTGCAACGAATAATCAGGACTGCAGAGAGAATCATCAGGGCTGACCTTCCCTCCATCCAGGACTTATACAGGTCTAGGGTCAGGAAAAGAGCTCCTAAAATCTCTGCAGACCCCACACACCCTGCACATAAACTGTTTAGAGTTCTGCCTTCAGGTGGCGCTACAGAGCGCTGTTCACTAAAACCAGCCGCCACAGATACAGTTTCTTCCCCCAGGCTGTTTCTCTGTTGAACATTCAATAAAATACAAAACAACAGCAGACAGATGTTGCAAATGCACCTTCTTATTTATTTATATATGTGTATATTGTACATTGTAAATATGTATATTCTGTAGTGCAAAAACCAAAGAGCAAAGTGTACCGGAGTCAAATTCCTTGTTTGTATGTACAAACTTGGCAATAAAGCTGATTCTGATTCTGATATTAATTCTGCCTTATCTGTCGTATTGGGTTGAACAATAGGAGTCAACCTTAAAACAACTGTCCGTTAAAAATGAAACATTTTCATCATAAATACAACTAATAATATTATAATCACACAAAACTACTGTTTCTTCAGTCTCATGGTAAATGGACTGAATTTATATAGCCTTTCCAGTCATACTGACCACTCCAAGCGCTTTACACTAGAGCCATATTCAACCAGACACACTCACACATTCATAAACAGCAGATCGGTAGGCAATTTGATGTTAAGTGCCTTGCCCAGGGGCACATCAACATGTGGCAGGAGGAAGCTGGAATTGAACCCACAACCCTCAGATTGCAAGACAACCACTCTTCTCACTGAGCCACATGATATCAAGTGTGATGATTCCAAACAATTTCCCTAATGCTGACAACATGAGATGCTTTTCAGTTATTGAAGTAAAATAGCTGAACAGATCAATGACTTATTCAAAAATGAATAATAAAGCTATTATTAAAGATTCCAACTGAAACTGATGTTTTTTTGCCGTTATCGATGAGCTAATAGGTTGGTTCTGCCTCAGTCATCACATGCATGTCTATATATTTATTATAACTACTACCAGCACTAGTAAAACATGCCATTAGTTTAATATTCCCTCATATTCTATCCAAACTGATCCCCTTCGGCCCAGTTGACTCTTTCAAACATGTGATGCTAAGCCAAACAAGAATAGCTCCAAATCATCTGCTGCTGCCAGCGAGAAGTTGTTAGACTCCTTACAGCAGATGAGGGGAGAAGAATATAGAAAATTGTTTTAAACCATCAGTTTTTAAAAGGTAAAAAATGGTGAGAGGTTGAAATGATCGGTTGGAAAATGCCGGTGTGGTGAGTATGACTTGATGCATGGTTGGTATTTTATGACTTCCTTTTCATACCAGAACAAGTTGGACCCAAAACGCCCAAACGGAAAAAGGTAGAAAGTGGTGAGGTGTAATACTTCTGCTCTGAGGGTCAAGGTCAAAGGTCTCTTCCTCTGTTTTTCTTATCTGTGGGTTATTTGTGGGTTATGGTTCAGCTCATTTCAATGCATGCTGGATTTTCAGAACCTGGTGCTGAAGGAGCAGATCCATTTCATGTAAACAAAAGGTAAGAGTTGCCCCTGGAAACCATTAAACTCATATGTGAAGAAACGCTGTTTGTAACTCCTCACCCAGCAAACCTTCCAGACAGCCGCTGTAAGCTTGAACTTGGCCACTTTTTACTCACTGTATATAAATACAGTAAAGATATTTTCCATCCAGATGTGATCTGATTACTGTTGAATGAACACTTAGATGTTCCCATCTAATAAGGAAGTTCTGGAAAGATAATGAATACCCCGTGACCCAGAATGGAGCAGAATCCGTTCAACAATAACAGAACTCAGTTATGGCTGACATGTTTTTATAAAACGGTAAATTATTTGTTTAGATTAGGAGCAGAAGCTGCAGTCTGGTGTGTAGAGCCAATCTCCTCTGACAGGCGAACCTCCTCCTGCTGTGATTGGCTCACAGAGGGGGCTTGTGTCAGCGACAGCCGGTGCCGTCCAGGTTAGGTTTGTAGGAGCCAGCCTTATCAGCACTGAGCTGCAGCCCTGCTCACTGTATGCACACAGAGACCCAGTTTACTCTTTGGATAACTTGAACAAAGGTCACCCAGCAGCCTGCAGCTCTCCTGATCAAGTTCAACCCAAAGTGTTTGTGTTAGACAGAGTTAAGTTGATCTTTCTGAACCAACCCAGTGGAAGAGAAGGTGATGTAGGTGCAGGGAGGTGCTCCACAGTCTGCAGGAACAGATTCAACACTGAAAACGTCATGTTGTCTTTGTTAAAACTGAGCAATAATTGTGTCTGATGAGCAATAAGCTGCAGCATCTGGTCCCTTTAGAGGCTTCTCTTCCCTCTTGTGTTTCAGTAAAGATGTTACAGTGAACACTGGTTCACTGGCTGCGTGAAGTTAAATCAACTAAACTAACAAGCTGCTCTAAGCTCCATCTACTGGTCAACACTGCAGCAAAACATTGCTGATAAAATACAGATCCCCTCTGTGTAACATTACCATGACAACCAGTCATTTGTTTACACTACAGTATTTCAGATAGGACAATATTCATTCACGTGTTTCAGCCTGGTTTCTATAAGCCCATGAGATGTTTAATATTGATAGGTTTCTCTGTGATTGACTGTGATTATATAAGCAGAAATATACTTGTATCACAAAGCACCACCCATCAAGACCTCTATGAAGGTAATTTTGGGGCAAAACTATTCGTGTATTGTAACTATGAATTTGAAGTCACAAAGAGAAATGCTATAGTTTTTTAATTGTCGATTTTTTTTTCTCAGTCTTTCACAAATACAAAACAAGAGTTACACCTCTTAAGTTTCTTAAAGGGGACCTACTATGCCAAACTCACTTTTTGATCGTTTTTATACTTCCATTTGGTTCACTATCTTAATGCTGACTACTATGGGGTGCCACCAGGGACATAAATCACAATTGACTTCCATATACACATATGAAATTAAACTCTTTCACATACTATACTCAAAACCTTGCCGAACACTAGTGAAAAGCTCTCACATAAACTAGTGAAAACATTTACCTCTACAAAGTAGTGAGAACTCTTCATATAAACAGGTGAAAAGCTTTTCATACACACTACTAAAATCAAGACAGAAAAGTTGTGAAAACATGTAAACCTGGCATTGAGCCGTTAACACTGCAATAAAACACAAATAAAAAGATGCAAATTTGGGTAAAATGCACCTTTTTAATCCGAATAAAAATGTATTTATTGATTACCACAGTAACATTTGAACTCCTCATCTCTAGTTTGTTAGGCTAGTTGCTTAAGTGAGTCTCTCATTATTTTCTGTATAACCAAGAACTTAGAATTTTATTCATAAACTCTTTAAATATCTGTTTGTCCTTCACATTTCCTCTAAATGGAAATGTATTTTTGACCTGTAGGGGGTGCTTTTTCTGAGGTCAAACAGACAAACGGTCACTTGGAGTGTAATTAGTGCTTTAATATCTGCATCAAGAGAAAGAAGGTTATTTCACGTCCCCGAGTGCTGACTGTCAGGTTCTCTTCACCACCGTCTTTCACCCCCCAGCGGTTTTAAGTCATTAAATGTGACAGAGGTCACAGAAAACAAACTGATCCAAAGATCTGATTTAACAGTCCGGATGGTCTGCAGGGGCAGCGCGTTGTTGGTTGGAGCTTTGTTCTCCGCGTTTCTGACGTCGAACAACATAAAGTCTGATCAGTAACACGGACGCCACCAGAGTCACTGCAGCCACGATCCAGATCCAAAGGAAAGGCACTGCAGGCACCGAGGAGACCCTCAGTGTGGTGTTTTTATATGTTGGTATCATTAACTCAGCAGAATGTTCACTTTTTGCTGCTGCGATGCAGTTCACCTCGTCTTTAAGGACAAAACCCATCTTGCAGAAGCACAGAAAACTCCCAAAGGTGTTCACGCAGCCTTGTTGACATCTGTCCATCACACATTCATCTATGTCCTCACACATTCTCTCATTTTCCACAAAGCCATCAGCACAGAAGCATGCATCTTCAGAGCTTCCAGGACAGATGGCAGAACATTTTTTCTGTGGACAGTGCAGCCTGCAGCGCCTCGGCTCGCTGCTGTCTGGGATGTATCCTTTAAAACAAGAACATTTAAATCCTCCCTTTGTATTCTTACATGTCTGCTCACAGGGAGCACTTTTACAGGTTGTAGAGCTCTTGAAGAATATCTCTGGCTCCCAGCATGCGTTTTTCTCTTCTGTTCTACACAGAAACCCGTCGGGTTTGTCAGAACACGGCCTCTCTGTCCATATCTGATGCTCTGACAGTGAGATGCAGTGCGGGGAGCAGACTTCAAGGCTATCTTCCCAGATCATAAGAGACGAGTTAAATGTCCTATTTGTGCTACCAGAGGTCCACATATATCCTCTAAGTGGTTCTGAAAGGCTGCTGCAGGATCCAGCTGGTAAACGCAGTCCGATCCAGAAGCTTCCTTGCAAAGCTTCAGCCATTGTTTCAAAGATTCGCTGATGAGTCTCAGACTGAAGAGTCAGCAGCTCCCCGTTCCTCCTATGGCAAGCTTCCTCTGCCGTGTCAAAATCCACCTTGGCCCAGTTCATGGTAATACAGTCACCTTCAGAACACACTGGCAAACAGGTCTGTTTCAGCCCGAAGCCTGATTCCACGGACAGCAAGAATAAGACTGACGACAGAACAGCCATTTTAAAAGCTGCGTGCTCCAAGCTGGCCGTGAAGAGTTCTGAGGAAGGCCCGTGGCATCCAACTCCGGATAACCAGGTCCCCAAGGGCCAGGAAGGAAACCAGATAAAGGCTGATGATTTTTCCAAGCAGCCGGGGCACAAAAACAGCTGCAGTCTAGAACACACACCCACACACCATTTCATGTTCATGTAACTCGTTAGTTACTCGGATGTTACCTGAACAGTCATTTCAGCCACTAGATGTCGCTAGTTTACAAGAACCAGATTATTATGGTCAAAACTTTATTGCCACACAACAAAAATGGACATGATTCAAAGCAAAGTTTCTTTACATTTTCTACAATGCATTCATACAGCATTCGCTGCCATGCCGATGAAGTGCTGCTTGAACAGTACCACTAATATGCAGATGCATAACTGATGATGATCCAGTCAAATAAACAGACAGAGAATGAATGAAATTCGGCAGTTTCTTTGGTAAATGAATACGTTTAATCTTGAAGTATAACATGTTTACATGTTATACTTCAAGATGAAAAACATGATGAAATATATTTTATACCTTCATCATATTTTCTGCCAACAGAAAACAAAAAACTAAAAGATTTTTAGCACATCCTGCATAAACAATCTAATGGATGTTAACTGGGTCTGGGCCCATTGTGTGGACTGGGTTGGGACTGGGAACCACACAATGAGCCCACCTCAGCCCACACCCACAGTAACAGGAAGCAAACACTGAAATTAGCTCATTATCCCAGGCTTTTCTGGTCCAAATGCTTTTATTATATCATTGTCTGCAGATATCTAAGCTTGTCTTGTTATAAGAACAGTTTATTTATCTTCCTGTCTGAATTCATGGGATCTTGTTTTATTAACATTAACATTATTAAAACATTTTGTCCTAAAGGTTTAAATCCTGAGATAAAGTTATTTTCATCTCAATGATTTAAAAATCTTATTAGCCTGAGATAATAAAAATGATAATTATACTGCTTACAACAGTAAAATTATCATATTTTCTCAGTATATTAAAACCTGTCCCAATGGTTTAACTATTTCATTATCTAGAGATTATAACGTATATATTTTGTCATGATGAGGATTTAATCAACAGACCATAAAACTAATTCAACCTTTTAAAGGCAAAGTAAGCAGCAGCTATGAATTATTGATATATTACTGTGATTTTTAACCCCTGATGTAAAAATGAATCTGGGTGTAAGATGAAAACTAATAATCATTTAGAACAATTTTGAGAAAAACAGAGCTTGTTTTCCTGAGATATACATAAATAAAAATACAGAAAATACAGTCCCTGCTGTCCCTGTCAGGTCAAAGGTCATCGGTCAGGATGGACTCATACAGCTTCTCCAGACGTGGATCCAAACCTGAGGACACCCAGCAGTAGCCATCAGCGGTGCTCTTCTTCTTCACCTCTTGTTTGGAGCGACTGCAGCGAAAGATTGCAATGAACAGAGTCAAAGCGATCAAGGCGAGCAGAGGGACGACCGAGCCAAGGACGCAGATCATCATCCTGCTCTGGGCTGATGTGGTCACACCAAATACTGAGGACTGGTTGGTGTGCTGGTCACCCTCTGTGGCGTTGACCAGTTCAGACAGTGGGGCGTCAGTGTGGGGGGACTGGTGCTGCAGCTCCACTGTGGTTCTGGTCAGAGACTCCAGGAAGTGTGTTTTTCTGTCATCTGAGTCCTCTGAGGGGCCGGCTGAAGTGATGGTCTCCTGAGTCTCTAGCAGCTTTACGCACATGAAGCTGCCGACAGCATTGATGCATTTGAGCTCAGCAGAGCAGGGATCTCCGTTTCCCATGTGGTTCCTACAGCCGTGCTCACACACTGACTCTTCACACTCATTCACATCGACACATTCACCATCGATCAGTTCGTAGCCCGCCTTACACACACATATGTAACTGCCATGTGTGTTTATGCAGCTGTGCTCCTCGCAGGCCTGCGACTGGCACTCGTCGATGTCAGAGCAGTTGCGCTGGTTTTCACTCAGTTCGAACCCACTGGGACATTTGCAGGAAAAGCCTGTTTTCCCCATCATGCAGCGGTGCTCACAGATGTCAGGATGACACAGATCTTTCATCCTGCAGGAGAACCCATCCTTGTCCAGCTCATAACCTTCTCTGCAGAAGCACTGAACAGCTTCTCCTTCCTGTTGGCACTCGTGTTCACAGCCACCATTGTTTTCTTCACAGATTTGGGTTTCTAGATTGCAGAAGGGTCCTGGGTTGGTCCAGCTGTAAGTGCCGTCCTTTGGTAAGCACATAGACGAAGTCAACTCCTGGCCACCGCAAATAATCCTTGCACTCGTCCCAAATGGAAGCAGCTTCAGCTCACTTTTTAGGGGATATTTTGAGAAAACTGCCTCATAGATAATTTTTCCGGGGCCCAGCAGAGTCAAAGATTCACACATCCCCCGAAAATAAAACTTACATGCATAAAAAGCCTCATTTCTACAACCTCCTGGGGTCCATTTTAGCTGATCCTGGCCCGAAAAAGTGTAATCAACCTTTACACATCTCTCCCCAGTGCACGTGTTAACAGGCTCTTGTTTCCAGTTGGAGTACTGGGAATCTTCCTCCCCAGAGACCCATTTGAACCCTTTGAGCGTCCTGTCAGGCAGCACGCAGTCCTTCTTGTGCAGTTTTAACCCGATCCAGAGCTTTAACACTTGGTTGTGATGTTTTTTTTCAATCAGCGAGAGAAGTGAGCGCAGATCTTCCTCTTCATTTCTGTCTCTGAGAGTCATCAGGTACCCTCCGTCATGCTCACACTGGTTCTGTGCCTTGTGAAAACTGACCGGCTCCATGTGCAGGATGAAGCAGGCGTTAGGGGAGCAAAGCATCTCATGTTGGGCTCCTGGTGACCCCTCTAAGGTGCTGATGAGCGTCAGGAGGAAGATCAGCATCACACCTGCCATAAAGAGCAATAAATCAGGTGCTCTCCAGTAGGTTTTAGGGAAAATGCAGACCAGTCTGTGGTTGTCCATTCGTGGCTGAAGAAGAAATTATGTGAGCCTGCTAAGACATTCATGGCCCAGTATCCTGTTTTGGAGCCAAACTAAAGACGGAAATCATGTTTCGCAGCAGTAACGGCTCCTTTCTCTCTCCTGTGCCGACCGGTTCTGTTCTGATGCAGAAAACAATGACGGGCTGTGCCGTGTTTTGACTGCTCCTCCAGATGTCTCCGGCTGCTGAGGACTCCAGAGGCTTGAAACAGACCCCTGTTATTGTGGTGCCTCACAATGCATGAGCATGCGGGGGTCAGAGCCTCATGAACACTCTGACATCAGGAAATCTGTTGCTGGGAATTACCCTTTGACCTTTTTACTGTTTGCTGCAGGAAGTCAGCTGTGCGCCACTTTATTATCTACGGTCTGATGGTGGAGCTCTAAAATGAACACAACAATAATGCTGAGTAATCTATCACCTCACTATCTAGTCCTTCTGAACTCAGCAATCTTTTCAACAAGTCATTTTATGACTTGGCAGATATTTTCAGGGTCAAAGTTCAGAGAAGAAGAGGAGCAGCTTGTCATTCCTCCTCTGGTTATGTCTCAGGAGCCTCCAGAAGCATCAGTACATCCAGATTAATGGAGTCACTGCAGACCCAGAGTGGCTTATCTGGAGAATTTCCAGTGGGTCCCATCAGTGTGTGGGGCCCCTGGCTTCTAGATGCTCATACAGCCAACCATCACTCTGCAGCAGAGTTTGATGAGTGCAGTGAGATCACAGGGAGTCTTCAACACAGCACTTAGGTGCAGAGAGGTGCCTGATTTGTTACTGGAAAGAAAGGAAAGCATAATGAAGAACAAAAATAAAATCACAGCGATTTACCAGACAGCGGTCAGCCCATCCGACTTACCATAGCTTAAGCAAACAGCTGGTTGTCATGGTAACGCTAAGGCTAGAGAGTAACATGTCTGTAAAGCATGATACAAACAGTCTGATGGTGCAGCTCTGAACCTTGCTCTGAACACATGACTTCAGCCCCCCTGCTGAATCAATCCTTCCACTAAACACATGGAGCCTGGTTTTAGCGGTCGGGGAGGGAGCCCTAGCAGCCCAGGGAGAAGGAAGGCCTACAACCAAGAAGCAGCCTCAGGACCTTCATCTCAAACTGGACAGAGTGGGCAACAGTCCTACCCACTGTACCACCATGCACCAGCTTTGTTGGAACGTGCAGCAAGCATCAAACTCAGAATGAGTGAATATTTGCAAAAAACAATAAAGTTTATCAGTTTGAACTTTAAAGATCTTGTCTTTGTGGTGGTTTCAGCTGCAGAAAGGCTGAACAGGATTTGAAGATCATTGTGTTCTGTTGTTATTTATGTTTTAAACAACGTCCTGACTTCATTGGAATATGAGGTTGTAAGTAAGCAGATATACTGTAACTAGAAACAAAAACAAAAAGCTGAGTTTTGTCCAATCAGGCAGATGAACATCATTCATAACAACTTGTTTTTCCAGCTAAATGTCCTCTGCTAGATGGTAATAACCAAGGGTGTTGTTGTGAATCTGTAATTTTCCTGTTTAAATGCATGAAGTGCGCAGGAACAATGGCAGGAAACCATGCGTGGGTCGTCCACCCAGTGAGTCCACAGTGTCTGCTTCAAGGAAATATCTGTCCAACAAACTGCAGCTATCAGGATGTCAGGCTTTTCCACACAACCCATGCAACATTATTCCTACATCAGTCTTTTAAACCGAAAACACAAAACTGACCTCTGAAGATCCTTAAAGACAATTAAATGAGTCTTGACACCTAATTACCCTTCCATTTTTAAACTAACAGTTCAGAGTCAATGCTGGGGCTCCTGGGGGCTGGGGCTCCGACCTGTCAGTCTGGAACTTAGTTATAGTTCAGCCACTGTGAAAACAAGGCCAACAGTCATACAGTTCATCTCCCACTTTACATGTTTAAATCAGGTCAATGGACTGAACTCATATCACACTTATAGTATAGTCGACTGATCAGACATCAGTATCAGCCACACATCCATGCAACAACACATGGATCGGTTGGCAACTCGAGGTTCTGTGTCTTGCCCGCAGAATCAAACTCACAACCTTCTGATTCTCATCCTTTCTCCTTCTAATGCTCAACTGTGGATGCAGGATGTCCCTTTTTACATGTGGAGCTGCAACTGAGCACCCAGGAGTCCTGGGTACAAATATTCTTTGTTGACTAATTTAGATTTTCCAATTACATTCCCTATTAAAAACTGTTGATTTTGCCTTTTTGGTATCATATTTCCAGCATAACCCCACATGTGTGAATTTTCTGTTAATTTTTCATTTTGACAAACTGTAGTGACATACTGGACCTTAAATCACACAAAAACATAAAATCAGGGTGGGAAAAAGTAGTAGTAAGAAAATAGTTTCTTACTGTAAAACCTCTCACTCGTAAAGGAAATCCTTTTAATATCCAAGATGGTGCTGTGGATAGCGGCACAAACTCTTTACAGATTATTTAAACTGAACAAGACAAGAGCCTGAAACCTCCAGGGTGTGTCATGCCTATTTTGTCCACCAGGAGGCAGTGTTTACTCTTTCCATTTCAATCCGCCATTAGTGGTTTTCAGTTTTTCTTTTACTATTTTGCTTTGCCTACAACATGAGCAAATTCCAGAAGAACCTGGTGTAAATAATTGATCCTAAAGAAACAACAAGACATAAAGCTGCTGTCACACTGTCTCCTGTCTCGCCATGTGTGCTGGCGTATAGAAAAGAACGTTAAATGTGAGCAAATGAAGTCATCATTTCTACTTTTTTTTTTAAAGCTGGAAGAAATAAAATGCTTTTTTCAAAGGATGTTTAAGATTTTTTTAAACTCCCTTTAAATGTAATGGAGTTTGGACCTGATTTCATGCATGAGCAGCAGAATGTTTGAATGCTTTTTGTCCCAACTTGATACCATCGCTTTACGGCGTTAGATATGAAGTATGGGGGCCAGGACTAGCTTTTCTAAACAAAGACATGTCAATGTTTTCACATTTGCACCGACTAGCAGACCATCCAACGCTAGAACACAACTGACCAAGTCAAACTTTTAAGGTTTGGAATGAATCCCAAATATTCATATCCTAAAGGAGAGAAAATCTTCAATTAAATTCCAAGGTATTTGTTTTCAGAGACTAACTTTCTGAACATTTCTGAACTGTGGAGACAGATGGAAGAATCAAAGATTTAGTGATTATGAGCTGGAAAACAAAATGAATTTAGCTTTTTAGGATTCAAAACTAGTCTAAACTAAGTACTGCTGAACCTGAATTAAAGGATTGTTGAGCTGGTGCCTGATTAGAAGCGCACCCAACAGACTACATTGCAGTATTGTCAGCATAAAAATGAAAATTAGTATTTGTTGCACCTTGATCAACATTGTAAATATACACTACTGGTAAACAGTTTTAGAACGCCTTTCTCATTTAATGGTTTTCTTTATGTTTATGACTATTTCCATTGTATGTAGATTCTCACTGAAGGCATCAAAACTGTGAATGAACACATGGAAATATGTAGCAAAGCTGAAACTAGTCAGACATGGGCTGTTTACCTCTCACTAAGCCAGTTCAGTCATAATCTCTGTTTAGGGCCAAGGCTGAGATGACGGACCTCCTGTTGTGACCAGGAAGCTGCCTTGCAAATGTCCTCCACTGTAATTCCTCCATGCAGAGCAGTGGGGGGTGGAATTACCCTTGGTGGAGTGAACTTTTCCCCTTTCCCACTGGCTCGATTTGGCCCGCCTCGGCTCCTCTCGGCTCACTTCGTGAGCATTTCCATTACTGTTATTTTAGTACCGGTACCTACTTTTTTGGTACCTCCTTCTTAGCAGGGCTAAGTGAGGCCGATTCGGTACTGTACGTGACGTGAACAAACGGCTGTTCACCGAATGGCCGTGGGCGAGTCGACCAGCATAAAAAAAACAACCACAATATTCAAACGCTCATTCAAGCGAGTGAGAGAAACATACGATGGAGTCCGGACAGTTCTCCAGAAAAGTCACCCCTTGGAGCAACGACGAGAGTGCAAGCTTTTCTGGCGATCATAGGAGACTGCACTACAAGGAATGAAAAGGTGTTTGCTGATGTGACCGATCAAAAGGCCAGCCAAGGTTTTTACTGCGCATCGCTTTAAAGCGGTGCCTCCAGGAGGTGTTCCCTTTAGCGGAGCGAAAGCAGGTCTATGGAAATGCAACACACAACGTGCAGAGCCGTGCGGAGCTGTTCTGGGCACACCAAATCGAGCCAGTGGAAAAGGGGCATTTGAGCTTCTCTGGAGGATCCAGTCCAGAAAAGTATCAGCATGTGAAACAGCCTCACATGACCAGTGTGTAAATCGCAGAGCAGACAGCAGCTGTCCTGCAGAGTTCTCTCTTCAATACACGGCATTTTTTTGTAGCCGTGTGCGCTGCATAACATGAAAGCGTGGCTTCCTCCTCAGAGTTATGAGGAGGGGGATGGAAGCCATTCAGAGTTATCAGTGGACCTGAATGAGCTTGTGATGCTTTTGGGTGTAAAAGCAGGATTGGGACACTGTTCAGCTGAGCGGCCATCGCCTGCTGAGACAGGAAGGAGCAACAGAGAGAGCAGATAATCACTCACTCCATTTGCAGATGTCAGAGCTAACAGCAGAGCTGTTTTAAATGACAGAAATTTAATTGAATCCTGGACCAGCTGAGAAATCCCACTGAGGAACCAATGGGCATGGCACTGGTCTGTGTCTATGTACACCTTCTAAGAACCACTTTCATCAGTGGGTGGTTAAAGGCTGTTCTGTCTCCACATCCCTCATGACAGGATGAAACAGCTGGATCATACGTTTTAACTCTGCTGAAAGCGAAATTCCTGTCCATAAGTTGCTGGAGAAACGAGAATATCAGCATTTTCCCACCGAAATAACTCTCATTCTTGAACTGGTTTGGTTCAGGTGCCTTCGAACTTTGGTGTTATGTTGAGCACCAATGCATGTTTCCACCAGTTTGATGAACCAAGCACGAGTAAAGTAGAGTAGAGCTGCTGCTCCTCCACATCGAGAGGAACCAGTTGAGGTGGCTCGGGCATCTGTATCGGATGCCTCCTGGACGCCTTCCTCGGGAGATGTTTCAGGTATGTCCCACCGGGAGGAGGCCCAGGACACGCTGGAGGGACTAGGTCTCTCGGATGGCCTGGGAACGCCTTGGGCTCCCCCCGGAGGAGCTGGAGAAGGTGTCTGGGGAGAGGGACGTCTGGGCATCTCTACTGAGTCTGCTGAGTCTGCTGCCCGGTCCTGGATAAAGCGGAAGACGACGACAATATATACACAATTGACTTTACAATAGAATTTAATGTGAAATCAGTCCAAGTATGCATGTTGTTGTTCTGGAGCTCTGACTGTCAAGTGTTCATCAGAGAAACAAATCAAAGAAACTGTCTCTGTGGCAGCTGGTTTTAGCAGACAGAGCTCTGTAGCACCACCTGAAGGTCAATGTCTAAACAGTTTGTGTGCAGGGTGTGTGGGGTCTGCAGAGATTTTAGCTGCCCTTTTCCTGAGGGAAGGTCAGGAAGGTTTGCATGCAAACCTGTCCTGGACTGATCCTGTCCTGGATCAGTCCACTAACAGTGGTGTCATCTGCAAAGCTCAGGAGTTTCACAGACGGGTCCGCTGAGGTGCAGACATTTGTGTGGAGGGAGAAGACGAGTGGGGAGAGAGCACACACCTGGAGGGAGCCGGTGCTGATGGTTCTTGTGCGGGAGAAGATGCTCCCCAGTCTCACCTGCTGCTGCCGGTCCTTCAGGAAGCTGGTGATCCACTGGTGGAGGCTGGGACTTTGAGCTGGAGGAGCTTCATGTGGAGGATATCTGGTATGATGGTGTTGAAGGCCGAGCTGAAGTCCACAAACAGGATCCTGGCGTACATCCCTGGGGGGTTGAGGTGTTGCAGGATGAAGTGTAGTCCCAAGTTGACGGCATCATCTGCCTACCTGTTTGCCCGGTAGGGGGGCCTGTGACGTCCTTCAGGTGCTTCAACACCAGTTGCTTAAAGGATTTCATGACCACAGATGTCAGGGCGACAGGCCTGTAGTCATTGAAGCAGGAGGAAACCTCACACAGCTCCAGTGACTTGAAGATCTCAGTGTAGATCGGGGCCAGTAGGTCGGCACAGGCTCTCAGGCATGATTGGGAGACATAATCAGATCCTGAGGCCTTCCTTGTTTTCAGGTGCGGAAAGAGCCTGTTTACATCTTCCTCTGAGATCCTTAGTGCAGGCAGAGCACCAAGTAAGTTCTTTTACAATAGTTGTTTGCTACATAATTCCATATGTGTCCATTCACAGTTTTGATGCCTTCAGTGACAATCTACGTACAATGGAAATAGTCATAAACATAAAGAAAACCATTAATTAAAAAAAGGGGTTCTACAACTTTTGACCGGTACTGTATATAAGAATTTTGTTCATGGTTCATATTGTTTGTCATATGGGTGTTACCATGATGTTACCGACATGCTTAAATTTTTTTATAGCTCAATTGCTAATATGCTAATGGCCAGCCATGTTAAGTTAATTTACAGTGCTAGAAGCTGTTTTAATTTGGGACATTATTGCTTAGTTTAATGATGACTGAGTCATAGCTGACTGATATAGTTCTTTATTTTAATTCAATTCAATTCAATTCAGTTTATTTATATAGCGCCAATTCACAACACATGTCGTCTCAAGGCACTTCACAAAAGTCAGGTACATACATTCCAATTAATCTTAATCATTGAACAGTGCAGCCAGATTCTGTTATTTATTCAAATTGGATAAAATGTTATGATTCTGGCACGTCTGCTCTACTCTGTCTCCCTGGCTGCAATCAGCAGATGAGATGCACCTGGTGACTGCTGCAGTGCAGTGCAATCTGTGGCATTCTAAGAACCTGTGTCATCCCTGATATATACTGACTCTGACAAGCAGACGGTGCCAGATTTTTGAAAGCCATCGTGTGAGTAGATATCCAGCGTTCCTTCCTGTCTGATCATTGGTTTTTGACCTTGCCTTGCTTCGTGGATTTTGCATCTCTGCCTGCCCCTTGTCTGACTGTTTGGATTTTGGTTTTCAACCCTGTTTCCTGCCTCTGGTTCATGCCTCTGCCTGCCCCTTGCCTGACGTCTCTTGTTCCGATCACTGACCCTGTTTCTGTCCCTGGATTTTTGAGCCAGCCTAGCCCTTGGATTATTCAGTCTAAAGTCACCTGCTTCTCTTACCTGCGCTGTGGAGATCCCTGCCTGCTACCCACTGAGGTTTCCCTTCTGGGTTTCAAGTTCTACCCAAGACAAAAGCAGGTTAGTGACTTTTCTGATCCTTGCAAGATCTGGAGAAACTTTAAGTCACTAATCCTTCTCTCTGCTTCAGTGATCCCCGGAAGCTGTGTGGAGTTTAACCTGAGTGACGTTTTCCTGTGGCTGAATAAACCTTTTAATCTTTCAGTTCTGTGTCTGGCTGAATCTTGGGTCCGCCTTTTTCTAATTCCTAATATAAAAAGTTTTTCTATCTAAGGAAACCCAGCAGATTGCATCCAGTCAGTGACTTGCAGCATTCACTCCTCCCGGATGAACATGTAGAGACAGTGGACAGTCACTGGCGTTGACTTTGCAGCAATCCCTCATACTGAGCATGCATGTAGCGACAGTGGAGAGGAAAAACTCCCTTTTAACAGGAAGAAACCTCCAGCAGAACCAGAACCAGGCTCAGTGTGAGCGGCCATCTACCACGACCGACTGGGGGTTAGAGAGAACAGAGCAGAGACACAAAGAGAACAAAGAAGCACTGATCCAGGAGTACTTTCTATGGGAAGGAAAAGGTAAATGTTAATGGATGTAGCTCCTTTAGTCGTTTCACCTAGAAAGAAAGAACAGATAAACTCTGAGCCAGTTTTCAAGTTTAGAGTCTGAAGAGAGCACATAGAGTTAGTTACAGTAAAAGCTCAGTCAGTAGCCATGTCTAGGAGAGAGAAAGGGTTAAACACTGAAAGACAGGGCCATGTGGATCATCTGTAGAGGGTGAGCATTAAGTTGTTGCCAGCAGAAGCTTGGAGGATTCCCCTCTCCAGAAAGGTGTTACAGGTAGACACAGAGTCAGGGCGGGTGTAGCTTCTAGGAAGAGAAAAGAGAGAGAACATAAAGTTAAAAGCTGAAATAACAGCAAATGTAAAATTGGAGAATAGTGTGAGAATGTAGCGAAGAGGGTGAAAGTGGTCATTATGTCCTCCAGCAGCCTAAGCCTATAGCAGCATAACTACACAGAAAGTTTCAGTTCAGATTATTTAGTTAAACGGCGCTTATTTACAACAATGTCAAACCAAAAGGATTGGGGTACCTCTTTCTGTCAGATTGATTATAACCATTGGGAAAGAGAGAAGGTCATACAGGTAGCAGAAATGGAGGGTGTGTTTGCACCTCAACCGTAACTGAGCCGGTTTAGGCCAAACCTGACTCCCCCTTACTCCATCCAACAGGGAGGGAGGAAGGCTCCCTCCCTGATAACCTAAGCCCCTCTAACTATAAACTTTATCAAAAAGGAAAGTTTTAAGCCTAGCCTTAAAAGTAGACAGGGTGTCTGCCTCACGGACTAAAACTGGGAGCTGGTTCCACAGGAGAGGAGCCTGATAACTAAAGGATCTGCCTCCCATTTTACCCATGTACAAACTGTTGTTTTTGTGACAGGGAATGTTTAGGGGCCCCAGAACGAGCTGGACGGGGTCATGGGGTCAAAGGACGTCTGCTCTCTTTAGAACCTGTTAGCTTTGCCACATGATCTCCACAAAGCAGAAGACGTGGATAGAAGGATGGATAAATCCTTGAACATGTTCGAAGCTGCTTAAAAAATTATCAATAAAAAAAAAAACACAAGAACCCCCCTAAACATGTTTGACATAAATTTATTAAGTTTGGTTTGGCTTCATGTTTTGGTTGAAATGATTTTCACAGAAAATAGACATAAAAATCATTGCGAAAGCACATTATAATGGCTCAGTTTCAGGTAAAAGTGAAAGCATTTAGGAAACTTTTGTTGATCAACCTTCTTCCTGTATTCCAGAAGAACTGTGAGTCCGTTTTCCCTGCAGGGTCATGTGTACATGGAAACGTAGATCCACTGGAAATACAGAAAGTATTGAGTCATTAGTTGGTCCTTCTCTTAGGAAACTGTCACTAAGTTAACAGTAACATGTGAGATCATCACCTCTGATTCCTGTAAAGTCATCGTTTTACCATCAGACAACCGCCTGAAGATTTCTGTTGAATAAACCAACAGCAGCTTTGATAAGACGGTAAAAATACATCTGCAAGATTTTGATTTGAAGTCAGAATTTTCACTTTTTTGTGTATCATATATTTTAATTAATACTGCTCAACTTACTAAACATGCATTCAAGGCGGAGGATGAGGCTGATGAAGCTCTCCAGAGTCATGTGACCAGAGGAGGCGCCGTAGCGCAGAGCTATCAGGTTGAGCATGTCATCAGAGACTCTCATTCCTGACAAACACACAGTAACAGGTCAGCTCAAATGGGTTAAAGTCACATGATCCAAACTTGGTGAGCACAGGTGTAGCTGGTTCTGGGAGTCCAGAACTGAGTCCAGTTCAGGTCAGAGATAACGCTGCTGTGTGCTGACTTGTGTTTTCAAAAAGCACGTCTGTACACTTTGATATGATTACTATACGTGTACATAATGATATATAAATACTGCTAATATTACATACTTGGTATATAGGTTGCTGGTATAAAAAATATATTATACAACAAGGTTGAAGGCAGCTTGTCGTTGATATAGTCTAGATCAGGAGGTTCTGGAGAATCATGGAATACCTGAAGCTACGAATGCATTCCTCAGCTCAGTCAGCGAAAGAGTTCCAGTCCGAGAAACATCAGTCTGAAAGAAAATGTCCTGACAAAAAATAAATAATACCATTGATATGAGTACACTGCTTTGGAAAAGTATTCAAACCCCCTGAACTTTTCCAGATTTTGTCTCATTCCATGAGCGTAAAACAAAGCAACTCATACTTAGGAAGTGGAGACAAAATTATGGTGTGACATTTTTAGAAATAAACCATTGAGGAACCAGAGTCCAGCTGTGTGCAATTTAACCCAAGTCTAAATGCAGCTGTTCTGCTTCTGGACTCAGAGGTTTGTGAGAAAACATTGTTGTGCCCCAGCCATGGATGAGACATGGACTTGAACTGTACACAGAGAACTACAGACTGGTAAGACTGGTAAGAAACTCTGAATCCCACACTCCACAGTGTTAAACGTATTGTTGAGCCCCAGGAGCAGGAGTCACAGCAGGAATCTCCATGATGTCAGCGCATAACAGCAGCAATTACCTCTCTATCCCGCTGCCTGCCACTAGAGCAGCAAAAGAAGAGACAACGCAGGTGAGGATTTTTGGCAAAACTTGAAAACTGATGTTTACAGATGTTCTCCATCCAGTAAGGCTGATCTTGAGATGATTTACAAAGAATAATGAGCAAAATGTCAGTCTGTAGATGTTCAAAGCTGGTGGCGCCAAACCCCAGAAGACCTGTAGCTGGACCAGCAGCCAAAGGCCTTTCTACGTTCTGACACGAGGGCTGAATATTATTACACCCTGCATCATTATTAGTAAAAACTGTTTAAAACCATGAATGATTTCTGTCCTCCTCACCGCTCTCCACTTAGTGTTGTTCTGTCAGAAAACCCAATAAAACCAGAAGTTAGTGGAACTGGACAAAAAGTGGACAAGTTCATGGTGTTGGAATACTTTTGCAATGTTTTGTTTAAAACTATGTGAGAAATGGAAAGTAGTTTTGAGCCAGAGTTGATGTTCTTACCTTGTAAATGACAACTTTGTTCCAGAGTCGGATAAACTCCTCACTGTTCAGTTTTCCAGTGATAGATGTCTTTCAAACAGACTGTCAAGAAAAAAACATATCTACATAGAAAGACGTAACCGAAATACAGGCAGGCTTGTTTTCATTAACTCTACATAAACCTAACAAAGCAGTAATATCAAGCGAGGATCAACTTCCCCAACCTTCACACACATCAGCTCCATGGGCCTAGCAACCCAGATTGATCCTGGCCAACCTCAAAGTCACACAAAAGAGGAATGATGACATCTAAAGCAACTCCTTCAACTCCATAATACGTTCTATGTGAATAATCTGTTATTCTCACAAAAGCAGTCATGCTGTTGAAAGAACCCAGAGCCATCTAATGTACCAGAGACCGGGGTTGTTTCAAAACCCAGCTGACGTTACCTAGGAAACCAGAACCCATATTCCCAGCGACCCTCAGAGTCTCTCTGAGATGTCCTACCTTAGCCTGAACATTCCTGCCAAGGAGTCTCAGCATCAGAGTGATTCAGGTCTCTGCTGAGAGCGACTCTGAGGAGGAGATGACAGAAACGGTGTGGTTGACCTTGTTGCTAGGGGTGACTGACGCTGTCTTCTTAGAGCTGTGATTGGTTGTTACAAAAAACAAACAAAAACAAAACAAATCGGCTCCCAGTAATCAGTGGAGACAAATGACACATCAAATTCCAAAATGTCTTTCTGAAAGCATTTAACAGTATGTTAATATTTAAATAATTCTGTACTTTTTAATTCATGGTTATTTATTATTATTTATTTATCCTTCCTAATATCACCTTACTAGAAGTTGACCTTTAACCCGTCCTGCTGCTGAAACTATTTAATTTCCCCCTAGGGGGATGATAAAGTTAATCTTATCTCTATATTAATAATTGTATGATTGTTCTAGACGTTTATCTTCTCATTAACTCGACTGTTTAGGGGGTGGATCCCTGCACCATGGAGCTGGTAGCGTTTTATTCATTCACTGTTGTTCATTGGAGGAGAAGATCTCTCCTTTCTCTCTGTCTTTCCTTCTTCTTCTCTTCTTCAGACACTCTTAGGCTCACTAAAGGTCCTCCTCACTGCTCTGAACATCTCCTCACGTTAGGAGCTCTCTGAAGGCCTCAGATGCTTCCTGAATAACTTTTATCTAACCGAGGGAAAGTTCTAAGAAAAATGGTAGAATTAGATAAATTCTGAGATTTTTCTTAAATTGACATCACTAGCAGCAACTTTTAGTCTTAGGATTCCTTGTGAATATGGGCCCTGGTGTTTAGAATAGAATAGAATATACTTTACTGATTCCAAAGGGAAATGGCTTATTGGTTGACAAGCTACTCCATCCAAGGTGTTAAATATTAATAATACAAATATAAGTGATAGAAATGTATAATTAGGTAATTTAAATATGACTGAAAATAAATAAATAAAATAAAAAGCATGTACATGGAAATATGTTAATCTGTAAATCTAGAAATGAATCCAGAGAAAAATTAGATGAAGTCACTCAGAGTTGGGGATTGTAAAGTCTGATGGCTACAGCCAGAAAGGATTTCCTATGGCACTCTGTGGTGCATTTTGGTGTGATGAGTCTCCGGCTGAAGGTGCTCCTGTAGCCGGTCAGCACGTCATGAAGTGGATGAGACTCGTTGCCCAAGATGTGCTTCAACTTGGACAGGATCCTTCTCTCTGACACCATTGTCAGAGAGTCCAGCTTCACCCCAGCGACGTCGCTGGCCTTGCGGATCAGTCTGTTCAGTCTTATAGTGTCCTCCACCCTCAGCCTACTGCCCCAGCATACCGCAGCGTACAGCATAGCACTGGCCACCACAGACTCATAGAACATTCTTAGCAAGGTCAGACAGATGTTGACAGACCTCAACCACCTCAGAAAGTAGAGCTGACTTTGGCCCCTACTGTAGAGAGCATCGGTGTTCTTGACCCAGTCCAGTTTCTTATAAATGTGGAGTCCCAGATATTTATATTCCTCCACAATGTCCACACTGACCCCCTGGATGGAAACAGGGGTCACTGGCATCCTAGTCCTCCTCCTAAGATCCACCACCAGTCTTTGTCACTGAAGGTGGTTCAGCCCACACCATGTGACAAATTTGCCTACAGCAGCCCTGTACTCAACCTCATCGTCCTCTCTGATACAACCAACCACAGCTGAGTCATCTGAGAACTTCTGTAGATGACAGGACTCGGTGCAATAGCTGAAGTTGGTTGTATAGAGGGTGAAGAGGAAGGGAGAGACGACAGTCCCTTGTGGAGCCCCTGTGTTGCTGACAACACTGTCTGACAAACAGTGTTGCAAGTGCACGAACTGTGGTCTGCCTGTCAGATAGTCCACAATCCAGGACACAAGGGGGGATCCACCTGCATCGCTGTCAGCTTACCACCCAGTAGAGCCAGACAGTTGGTGTTGAATGCACTGGAGAAGTCAAAAAACATAATTCTAACAGTGCTTGCTGGCTGGTCCAGGTGAGTATATAACCGCTTGAGCAGGAAGATGATGGCATCCCCAACTCCAAGTTTAGGTTGGTAGGCAAACTGCAAGGGGTCCAAGTGTGGTTGGACCAGGGGCCGGAGCTGCTCCAGGACAAGTCTCTCTAGAGTCTTCATGATGTGGGACGTCTGTGGGACGTCTGTTAAAAAACAGATTGAGTTTATTGGCCCTGTCACCGTTGCCCTCAACCGCACCACTGCCTGTTGACCTGAACCAGGTGATAGTCCTCATCCCTCTCCAGACCTCTCTGGTGTTTTTCTGTTGGAGTTTCCTCTCCAGCTTCCTCCTGTAATCCTCCTTAGCTCTTCTGATCTTCACCTTTAAGCACCGCTATATTTCTCTGACATCATCCCTGTGGCCATCTCTGGAGGCCCTCTCCTTCTCATTCAGGATGGTTTTGATCTCCTTTGTGACCCAGGGCTTTTTAACAATAAAAAGGAAAAGTTCTAAGAAAAATCGTAGAATTCAATAAATTCTGAGATTTTTCTTAAATTGACATCACTAGCAGCAACGTTTAGTCTTATGGTGCGTTCACACCGAACGCGGATTCTGTAGTAGGAGCGGCCGATTTACATGTTATCCCTATGTAGAGGCGCGTTCAGGAGCGGAGCGGCGCGAGGAGGTGCGGAAGGCGCGCCGAGCAAAGCGGGAGTGGAGCGAGAGTGATGGATGAGTTGAAAAATCTGAATTTTTTCCTAAATTCACGTCGCGTCAGCCAATAAGGGACTGGATGTGGCTGTGACGTAGGGTGAAGGACCGCAGCGGAGAAGAAACGGTTGTTTGTGAAGATGGAGGACAAGATCATAGTGGCGGTGTGCGGCAAGCCAGAGTTGCATGACTCAACTAATTACTTTTACCGAGACAAGTACAGAAAGGACCTGGCCTGGTTATGTTTAGGCACAAATATCTTATGTTTAGGAGATGTGGACATTAAAAATCTATTTTGTTCAATTGTGCTGCAGTCAGTAGTTCATTCTGTCTCCAGTTTGTATTTTTTGGATGGAAAAGATCTGGAGCAGACATCCCAGAGTATGGGACGCTAATAATTTCATAGAAAGCTCAAGGCTGGAGGAAGGTGGGGGCAGAAAATGCTGCAACATCCCTGGTGGAGACCAGAGGGTAATACACGTAAGGTGAAAATCATTTTACCCCCTACAGATTTCTTCTGCTTCTACGGTTTTGACCCACTTAAATGATCCATCAAATGTTAAGACAATTATAATGTGAGTAAATACAGGAAGCAGTTTTCAAACGATGATTTCTTTTTAAGGTAAAACATCTTTCCAAACCAACCTGACCTTGTGTGAAAAAGTAATTACCCCCTGAACCTTATAGTTTATTGTCCCTTCCTTAGAGGCAAATAGCTACCCTTAAGTGTTTGTGATAACTGGTTCTGAGCCTTTAACATCACTGTAGAGGAATTCGGACCCACTCTGCTTCGATGAAGTGATTTAAGTCAGTTGCATCGGAAGGTTTTCCAGCATGAATGGCATGTTAAAGGTCATCTCACAGCATCCCAACTGGATTTAAGTCCAGACTTTGACTAGGCCACTCCAAAACCTTCATTTTTTTTTAGCCATTCAGAGGTGAACCTGTTGGTGCTTTTTGGATTGTGGCTCTGCTGCAGAACCCAAGACTAACTGGGCTTAAGGTCACAAATTGTTGGTCGGACATTTTCCTTCAGGATCTTCTCCTAGACAGCAGAAATCATAGTTCTAGCAAGTTCTGAAGCAGCAAAGCAGTCTCAGACCATCACACTGTTAAATTTACACCAGATGTATAGTACTTTTAAAAAAGGTGTACTTTTGTTTCTTCAGTCCACCAAATACTTTCCCACAATTCTTGGGCTCCAGTAAAATGTTTTCTGGTAAATCTCTTGGAGTAAATTTGGTAGATCAGCTACTCCTGGAAAGGTTCTCCACTGTTCCATGTTCTCTCCATCTGATAACGGTTCTCACTTTGGTTCCCTGCAGTCCCAAAGCCTTAGAAATGGCGTTTAACCCATTACCAGACTAATAGAAGTCAGTGACTTTGTTTCTCAGCTGTTCTTGAATTTTAAAGTGGATCATGATGGGTCGAGACCTTTCAGCCTACTTCATGCTGTCAGATGGGTTCTGTTTAGATAATTTCGGGATTTTACAGGTCAGCCTGTACTCAGGCCCGGGTTTTACTAGTGAAACTCAACCAAAACAATTTGGTTATTCAAAGTTAGTTTATGATTTATCAATGAGAGTAATCAGTTTTTCACTGGTGCTCATGTTAGTATTTTCCTTTATTCGAGTTATCTTTGTCTAATTTTAACATTTGTCTCATCTAAAAAATCCAAGTGTGACCAAAAAGCAAAGAGGAGAGACCTGTAAGGATGACTAGGTTGTTTTGTACTTTGATCAATCATCAGTAAGGGACTAAGCATTAGAGCAGGATACATCCATTAGAGCAACCATGCTCCTACAGGCGTCGATGCTGAACCCTCCAGATTTTAGGTCTTCTAAAGAACAAAACACAGAGCAGCATATAACCACGTTAAAGTGACATGTTGCCGCACACTGAAGGATTTTACAGTCCAAACCTTTCAAGAGGCTCTCATTTAAAATCCTCTGGAGCTGCTCAGCATCAACTTCTTCATACTGGAGAAAACAAATGACATTAACCAGCTGTCAAACTTCTATGAGGTTGGTTCTAAACCCAGTATGAACACACAGTCTCTGTAGCGGGAGAAACATCCCAACAAGCCAAACAGAACCAAGAGTTGGTTCCAAACAACTTATGTTTAAATATCAAACAACAAAATAAACCCGTTTAATTTGGATTATGCTATTTGTTTCCCACCTGTGTAAAAAATCCTGAATGATTTTAATGACCTGATTGACAGAACCTTTACTTGGCGCTGGTTCAAATAAAGCTGAGATTCAGGATTATGAAGCAAAATTCACCTTGTCTGAATATTGACAGAAGAATGTTGTTTTATTTTCATCCTCCTCTCTGTTCTTCACCTGCATTGGCTGAAAAATAAATATATTGAGCACATTTAATCTCATACAGTGACACTCATCAACCTAACATGGTCTCCATTACCTGGAACGTACCTTTTGAACTGGTTCTGGAGAGATCGCACAAGAATTATCACTGTGAAGAAAGACATCCACACAGAACCTGTTTTGTAAAGACATACACCTTTTTCCCTGATTAGAAGCTGATAAATTGCCTAAAATGCACATAGAACATTTGGATGATCTGATACAGAGAGCGGATACACACTAGCAGTGGGTTTCTGTCTTGCAGAGGATGGTCAAGATGAACGAAGCCGTCTCATTGGGATGGAAGGTGGACGGAACGATCATGTATTCTCCAGGCTTCAGTGTGAGGAACTCCATCACTTCACGAGCATTCATGAAGGTTTTAGTTTGTGCAACAGGTGCTTGTGAGCTGAAGAATGAGGCTGTAAATTTCCCCCTGTGTGACTGATACTGTGGTACCAAAGACATACCTCATTTATATTGTTGTAATCAAATATTAAATAAAGGTTGTCTCGGTTAAAACATGTCTTACCTGTTCTTTCATCTGGAAGCAAATCCGTCAGAAAGTTGGAAAGACAAAAAGAAATTGGCTCAATTAGCTGTGATTTACATGTGAAACACAATACATGACACAACCAGCTATTTACCTGCAGGGTGCCTAAGCTGGTACTTACAGGGTGCCAACTTTATACAATGGGGTACTTACATGCTATCAGTTTATTTTGGGGGTACCTACAAGGTAACTATTGTACACTCACAGGACACCTTTGTAGTACTCACAAGGTACCTATGGTGGCATGTTTAGGGTATCAGAAGGGGTATCTGCAGGTTATCTACTAGTACAAATGGAGGAAAACAGTGTGCAACACCCTGAACACCTCATCCTGACAGTAAAATACGGTGGTGGTAGCATCATGCTGTGGGAAGCCAGCCAGAGTTCATGGGAAGATGGGTAGAGCTAAATCCAGGAAAATCCTGGAAGAAAAAAGAGGGTGCAGAAGAATGGAGACGGGGTGGAGGTTCATCCTTCAGGAGGACAACCACCCTGAACATACAGCCAGAGGTACAATGTGAAGGAATAGATCAAAACACAATTGTGTGTTAGAATGGCCTAGTCAAAGTTAAGACTTCAATCGAGAGACTTGAAAACTGATGTTCACATTCGTTCTTAATTCAGTCTGACTCAGCTTTGGTACTCTGGAATGACACCTGTCTGGTACATCTGGGTGTGGTCTATTCACCATAATAAACGACATGTTTTTGATTTTATTTGAAACTTCCTGGAATTACATGAAAAGCTAGAACTCGACCCAGTGAGTAGAATGAGTATAAGTGTTTCTCATTGGGTTTAAACAGGCGAAATTTACCTCAAATATGGAGAACCCAATGTGGAGGTTTTGAACCAGATTTCGGTTCCTTTTGTCAGTTCTTTGCATGAGAGACACCAGCGTGTTTTTCTCAGCCTTTCTCTTTGAGCTTTCACCACACACCTTGACTCGAAACTGTGGATTGGTCCAGAAGCTGTCTGAAAAGTGAAAGAGAGGGAAAGTTTGTCACCAAGAAATGGAAAAGCTACAGTCAAAAGTCTTAATGAACTGAATTAGTGTGGATGAAATCTGTCAGCTTTTCTACTTTGCATCATGTTGGTTTTCAGTTTAGGCACTCTGAGCTGAGAAAGGGTGAAACTGTAAGAACTGACCATGCTTCATTTTGCAGCTGGCCAGCTGCTTTTTTGCAGTCCACAGTTTACTCCATACAGGGCAAAAGTAAAACACAAAGCTGTGTAGAGAAATTGAACATGGAAGGTGAACCTCCACTCCAGTCTCAGGTCTTCTCCAGCCTCTAGCAGGTTTTCTTCCAGGATTGTCCTGGATTTAGCTCTATCCATCTTCCCATCAACTCTGACTAGCATCCCTGATCTTTTACTGATTTCCTCCAAATAGAAAGCTTTGATTTAATTATCTGTATCATTTCTCTCTTAAATACACAAAAACTCCTCTCTAATCCACTCCCTGTTCCTATGGGTGGGGTGAGTGGCTGTTTATCTCAAGCCTCCATTAGAGGCCTGGGGGGCATTTGGGTCCCTTTCCCGTATGTTTGGGGTGTCCAGACTGCGCTCCTTCCTTATTGGCTTTAAAATTTTTTCCTGTTTTCCTTTATTTCTCTTCCAACCCCTCCCCCTGGTGGACGGTTGTCCTTTGGCGCCTTCACTTTTCAAGTTCCCATACATTGGTGTCAGGTGGACATTTTTCCCCCTCTTGTGGATTTTTTAAATTTTGCTTTGATGTTTCTTTTTTGGTTTTTTTGTATCATTTTTTATTATATTCCTTTTTCTCCCTCTCCCCCCTTTTGTGTGTTTTTGTCTTCCTATAGTTTCTTTTTTGATTGCTTTCCTACTTTTTGGGTATTATTTTATTATTTTTTATTATTATTATTATTATTGGATTTTCACCCCTCAGTTCTTTAGTTTTTTCGGTGTTTTTTTTATGGTTAGGTATTTTTTTTCCCAGCTTTAGTTATTTTTACTTTTTGGTTGGGTTATTTTGAAATTTAGATCCTTTTTGGGGGCTCTTTTTTTTATTCTTAGGTTGTGGTTATTTTTTCTATTTTTACTATTTCTCTGTTATTTATTTCATAGTTTTCTGTTCCTTCCCCCCTCTGATTTATTATCTTGTTTGGTTTTTTGTTTTCTGTTTTTAGTCTTTTCATCTTCGTCAGCCTTTGTATTTTTTTCACCTGTTCCTCCTGCCCCCCTGCCTCCTTTGTCGCACTTTCCCTTGTTCCTTGATTACCTCCCTTTTTGTCTTCCCCATATATTATTTGGGTTTTGGTGTCATTGTTCGTTGGGGGTTCTTTTGCTCGTCCCCCACGTCTATGCCTTGGTTTTGCTTTGGTTTTTTTTGCCTCCCTGGAATTCTTTGCCGGGGAGAACCTGCAGTATTTTGTGGTTTTGTATGTGGACTCGGTTCATGCCTGCGGGGTTTTTTTGCTTTTTTTGAGTTTTGAAAATAAACCTTTGTTTTAAAAAGTGAATTCTCCGAGCTCTTGTCTGCACTTTGGTCCGACCCAAAACCACCCCTTGACAATAGGTAGGTAGGTAGGTAGGTAGATGGATGGATAGATAGATAGATCCTCTGTTGGATTTTGTAGAAATTACTGTAAAGTTTTTCTAATTACATACATTGTTGAAAATATTTTTGTATTTTCTGCCACAATTTTTATAGAATACCTTTATAATTCATGCAGCCTCCAGCTGTTGTTCCTGCAACCCACCGGCCCTCAACCATAGAGGTCCTCCAGTGGCAAGAGTCCTCATCAAGAAAGTTTGGATTTAGACCGCAGATGTCAAGATCTGTGTAGAACTTACAGAAGTCCTCCAGTGTCATCCTGTTATAATTACCAAGTAAATAAAACCTTTAAATGTTAAACTTTTAGGGGAAAATAAAACGTGCTGCATGCGTCAATTAACTGAATTTGCTCACCAAAACTCTCCGTCTTCAGCCACTGAAAGGCACTTTTCCCGATCTTGGGAGCTCACAGTTTGCCACAGAGAGGACCTGTAATGGGCACTATTGGTTTAATTATAGCAGGCAGCAGAGGTTTAAGTTACTATTCAACATCAGATTTATTAATCATCTTCAGTTTCAGAGGCATTCATTAAGAATCACACGTGAATTTCTTCTCACCGATCACTCCAGTCTCCGTTCCACTCTCCTTTTCCCCAGGGATTCCACAAACGTACCATCTTTACTGGTTTCCTTCTGCTCATCAACTGCCCAACATCACAGAGATCATCACTGTCATGTACCAGTAATGTAAACATGAAATAAATAACTGTCACAGGATATTTATTATAATCATGAGTAGTGAGTAGAGGTTTTACCTGTAAGACACCCGTCACAGCGTAGGCGTGGCCATGAACCAGCCCGTTGGGTGATGAGGTCGAAGAGGACGTCTCCTACAAATGACACATTAACAACAGTGCTGCATCCGTCCAAGGCTGACAAGTTGTTTTAGCTTGCTACAAACATACTGTGCTACACACTTTCAAACAGATGGATCGTGGAAAACTTTATTTGAGTGTGAATGCATTTAGGATGGAAATATGTTGTCTCGGAAGTCTGAGCTTTGAGCTGGGCATAACCCAAAGTGAGCCTCTGAATGAAAGGTTCAAACCAGTGAGATTTGCTGTTTTGGTGCTAGTTAAAATTAGCATAATAAGTAGATAATATATTTGCCTCCATGTTATGCATTTAACCACAAAGTAGTGTTCACTAGTAGATACTGTAGAGCACTATGGGCACCTTTGGTGTGATCCAGTACAAAGCTTCAGAACGTTCACCACATCTTTCTTGTGTAAACATGCTGGAAACGGATCTCAGAGTTGCTAGAAAAACTCCAACTTTCCAACTTCAGGGAAGGTTTTAGTTTTTCTGACTGGGATGTTGGAAAATCCATCTTCGGGGTACGAAGAGAATGTATTAATATATCGGGCCAATTTCTAGACTGCTGTGAGGAACCAGACGCCCTGTTGTAAGCTTTAAATAACTTTCCTGGGATGAGCCTTCCACACATTCTGTTTTTGTAAAAAAAATTAGTGTATATGTATTGCATTGTCACCTGAGTCCTGTGTAACTAAGCTAAGCTAAGCTTTAAAAGCTTGACCATTATTTAGCATGTGTGCTGCAGCCTAAAAAAATCACAGCATTCTTCCGTTCGTCTCTGTCTCCTAGCAACCTGCCTATATTTACAATATTTAACAGTCACTGTGTTCTGGGTTCCTGAGTGTTTCTCAGTATATGATGGTGGACATTACGAACTGTTTATTGCAGATTTTTAGTAACATCATGTGGTTGCACATAACAGCTGCTGTGCAAAGGGGCTCTCAATAAACTGCTTTGGGCCTGTTCTTCCAAAGGTTTGCGTGTACAAAACCGCGTTTGAAACCCAGGTGCTAACCAGGATGACAAAAATGTCTGCTGCCACTTAGGCCAGAAGAAGGCATAGATAGAAAGACAGATGACAGGGAGAGAGAAGCTTCTGTACATGTGCCAACAGATTTGTGTTGTCAAAAATAAAAATATTAAAAATAGATGAGAATAGAGGATTCACTTCTTAGCAGGTGAAAAAAAAATCACCATTTTTAGGCAGCTTTTCCATGTGGTGACAAAGACAGTGTTTGCTTTAACCTTGTCACTAAAACACATTGCATTATTGACAGTAACGTTATGTCATTGCAGAGCAATTGGAGCTGGATCAGTTTGATTATGTTGTTTAAATGTGAACACATGCCAGGAGAGGGTTTTGTTTATGCAGTTAAAAATTACTTTGTCACCAAAAAACGAAGACGAATATTGTTAAAATATTGGCAAAACAAACAAAACGAATTTAGAAAATCCTTGGGAAATAATTTATTTTACATACATAAATGTTTGATTTAACTTTTTTGCAGGACAGTTAGGTGACGCTATGTTTTAAAAAAAGCCAAGCTATAGCATACAGATTGCCATAACAATCTATTTTTGTTAGGTTAATATTACGTTCAGGCTTAAATAATGTGGCTGTTTATGATAAACTCCGAACTCTTCAAACATAAACTCTCAAAAAAACAACAGAACCTGGCGAGTCTCCGAAAATAATTTAAAGATCAAGGGAGACAAATTAATTAACAGACATATTTTTCTTTTATATTGTTAATTTTGATTGGAAAATTTGTTGCGAGTTATGTCGAGCAAGAAAAGAGAAATAATTTCATCAGGGCAGATGACAAACCTGCTGTAAGTAGCACAACAAAAGCTAACTAACTGTAACAGTCCAGAAAAGCAAGGGCTGAACGGAACAGAAGGAAAAAATCATCAACTGGATCATTTATAAAGATGCAGTGCGACAATCCCTGCTTATTTCTAGCAACACAGCAAAGGATCTGTTTGCTTTTTCTCTTGTTCCGGCCTGTAGCACATGCAATTTCCTCATTTAAATAGGGCACCTGTTATCCATTGCACACGCAATCTTTGAAAATCACACGCAAGACACCCACTTATTGCACGTGCAATTTATTTATAGTACACGCAAATTAGCACCCGCTATTTGGGATCTTTGAAGATCAGGCCCTTTGTCTGCTGTTGCCCCAGTGGTGGTGGGATGCGGTTGCAGCAAGAATAGTTTTCACTGCTGCCGCCTAGGTGCTCCACACGTCATGCAGGACATGGATATGCAACCACCATGATAATGAACTACACCTTATCATGGTAGTTTTGTGCATGCTCAAATTCACTTCAGAAAACCACTTCGAAGCCCTGCAGAGTCCATCTGGGCTTACTTTTGTAAGGTCTTGGCATCATGTGACGGAGGTCCTTGGTCAGGCTTTGTTTATTCTGTTGTGCCAATCACCTGGTTGAGGGGTTTTAGATTTTATGAGCAGGGAACAACGTATATCTTTTCTGTCTCACTGAGAACAGATACACCAGTTATAAGGTTTAGAAGTTGGTCATTCACAGAAAATGGGTTAAATCTTCCTCATCTGTAAATTTTGGGAGGTGCATATCATGAAAACATTAAAAACAGTAAGTGTAAGTAGATTTCTGCATACCTCATGTGGTGTGCTACAGCCCAGCAGAGCACCAAAGTTACCAGCTCTGGACATCAACTCCCACAGGTCTGGAGGAGGATCCGACAGCTGGATACACATGTGGACACCTCCAGTGAAGTCCACCATAGCCTCTGCAGGAGTTCCAACATTCATGTCGGTGTAGGAGCCACATACCCTGATGGAAGAAGGTGTGGAAGTTGTTAATCAGATGCAAAGAGCTCAATGTGAAAAAGCAGTGTACATACTTGGCGTATGCTTTCTCCAGCAGGGCAGGCCAGAACTCATTTTGGTTCTTGGACTGAACGAAGACTAGTCTGCCGTTGATTGTTGGCAGCTTATCATCGATCACAACATCCACCCACTTTCCAAATCTCCAGAACTAAATATATGAAAAAACTTTTGTTATCCACGAGAATTGGCTGCCAAATATGCATTTGTGTTCAGACGTTTAAATACGCTTATTGTGGTCCCTGACGCCATGAAAAATGTTTTAATAGTTTTCTAAGCAACTGCAGATTACATCATCAACACATAACATCAGTTATTCAGATATTTCACCACTTTGCCACATTCTAAAAAAAGATCTAAACGGTCCTCTTTACATGAAGGTGAACTGGTTAGGATGTTTAGGAACAACCCAGACTGACTCGATTAAAATGCAGCTCCTCTGGAGAGGAGTTTTAAGGTCAGAAGAGACCAAAATTAAACAATTTGATCTCATTGACAAAAATTGTGTTTGGAAACCAGAGACAACTGTGCCAACTGTCAAGCAAGGTGGTTGTAGCATCATCCTGTGGGATTATTTTACTGCCACTAGTGCTCTGTACTCGTTGGATTATAAACAAAGAGGACTTCCTCCAAATTTAATTCAAACTTCCTCGTCCATCAGCTAGATGGCTGAAACTTGGACACAGTTGGGTGTTCAAACAGGACAGTATTCCCATAAACATATTAAGATTCTGGAATGGCGTTCCAAGAGCTCCGACCTCAACCCTGTAGAAAATCTGTGGACTTAAATCCGAGTCTGTGCCAGGAAACCAATAAGTGTAAATAAATTCTACCAGTTCTGCCCAGAAGAGAGGACAAATATCAGCCATGATGATGCCAGAAGTTGGCGATGGTTGCAAAAAGTGTGTGGTTGAGATGCAACTTGCCAAATTCTTCAAATATTAGTGTGGGTGTAAGCTTGTGCACCCAGGTCTTATTTACAAAAATTACTCCTGTTGATTGTATATTCTTGCTACATTTAAATCCTTAAAACAAATGTGTGTTCCCAATTACTCAACCTAGAGTTTACACCACATGTGAAAGCTCCATATATCAACATGCTGTGCACTTAAAGAGGTTGAATACAGTAGAACTTTATGCAGACTCGAGGCTGCCCGGATCTTCTACAAAATCTCTCTGCTTACCTTAGAGTGCCTGCATGGTAATGCGTCATTTTGTTTAAAAGACCTTCTCACCCTTCACTATCTCTCACATGCTCTCCATTCTTCCAACACTGACCTGCACATTCCCAGGACTTGATCCCACACCATGGGAGATCGGGTCTTTTCCTGCACCGCCCATCGGTTGTGGAACAATTTGCCTCCACATCTGAGGGCTCCACAGACCCTGACACATTTTAAAACAGGCCTCAAAACCTTCCTTTTTACCCAATGTTTCTAATGGCCTCCTTTCAAAGCTTTGTCCTGATTCTATTTTCCTTTTGCATTTAATGGCCTCAAGACTTCTACTTGTGTATTTTATCTGCATTTTAATGTCCCTGTTTTTATCAGTTGTTTTTCTTTTTATCGATTGTAGCACTTTGAGATTTTGTTGGAAATGTAAAGTGCATTACAAATAAAATCTATTATTATTATTATAAATGCTCTGGTTGAGCACATCAGAAAGTTGGTTTCTATGGGAACAACAGGTTTCTTTTACATTCACTGCTATGTGCAGTCGACCATAATGACTGTTTTCATGGAAGCAGTGTTTGGTTTAGTTCCAGCGGTGTTGTTGTTGGTATTTACCCTGAAATGAAACAGGCCGCAGTAGTTCTCATCAAACCCTTGTTTAGCAGGAACAACCTGCCTGAAGATGTGAACTTGGAAGGTCAGAGCACCAATAGACGCAAGAAACCAGCAGTTTCCTGTTCCGAAAAACAAACACAGGTTATCAAGAAATCAGATAATAGAGGGGAAAAAAGAGAAAATAAAGGTAAAATGGCCTTACCAAGCACACCTTGACCAAAGTCAAACCTTGAGAACCCATGAAGGACAAAGGATGGATTTTGACTTATTTTCTAGACAAGAAGCAAAAAGTTGAGTGGGAAGAAAACACATTTTTTAATCTTACCACCATCTGAACAACATGGCTGAACATAACCAAACATAAAATCTGGAGTTGAAGCACACTCACTGCAGGCCTGAGCCACACCACCCGGGCCAGATCAGAGGGGCTCAGTATTCCCTGTCCAATGGACTTCCTGTCAGGTGGAAACATGTCGTCGATAAACTTTACTCTCTGGGTGACACAGAACTCCTTCAGCTGCTGGTAGTCTTGACTGAAAAGCAAGCTGGGGTTTAAGATGCTCCCATAACCTTCCTGTTTTCGACGGGCCTCCATAATGTTCAGACACACTCCTGGGGGAGGCATGGCTGCAGAGTTTCAGCTCGGATCCCTGGAGAATATAAATTCAAATGTGTAAATATAACTGTTACAGTCATGATCAATAGTTGTGGGACTCCGAGTCAAAGCAAGGTTTTTTAATGCACCTCTTATACACAGGGTAGTTCGAAGTGCTCCCAGGAGAATTACATTAAAAACAGGAAACACATAAGAGTAAAATGTAAGCGTCACACAAAAGAATGAAATGTTAAAATGCACATTTAAAATAAAAAGTTAGGCCTGACAAAAATCACCAGGTAAAGTAACCCTTGAACTTTATGGGTAGCTACAGTTAAGTTTCAGTTCATTTTCAGTTTAGTTTATTTATATAGCGCCAATTCACAACACACGTCGTCTCAAGGCTCTTCACAAGAGTCAGGTTCATACATTCCAATTAATCCTAACCATTGAACAGTGCAGTCAGATTCAGTTATTTATTCAAATTGGATAAAAAGTTTTTCTATCTAAGGAAACCCAGCAGATTGCATCCAGTCAGTGACTTGCAGCATTCACTCCTCCTGGATGAGCATGTAGAGACAGTGGACAGTCACTGGCGTTGACTTTGCAGCAATCCTTCATACTGAGCATGCATGTAGCGACAGTGGAGAGGAAAAACTCCCTTTTAACAGGAAGAAACCTCCAGCAGAACCAGAACCAGGCTCAGTGTGAGCGGCCATCTGCCACGACCGACTGGGGTTAGAGAGAACAGAGCAGAGACACAAAGAGAACAAAGAAGCACTGATCCAGGAGTACTTTCTTTGGGAAGGAAAGTAAATGTTAATGGATGTAGCTCCTTTAGTCGTTTCACCTAGAAAGAAAGAACAGATAAACTCTGAGCCAGTTTTCAAGTTTAGAGTCTGAAGAGAGCACATAGAGTTAGTTACAGTAAAAGCTCAGTCAGTAGCCATGTCTAGGAGAGAAAAAGGGTTAAACACTGAAAGACAGGGCCCATGTGGATCATCGGTAGAGGGTGAGCATTAAGTTGTTGCCAGCAGAAGCTTGGAGGATTCCCTCTCCAGAAAGGGTGTTACAGGTAGACACAGAGTCAGGCCAGGTGTAGCTTCTAGGAAGAGAAAAGAGAGAACAAAGTTAAAAAGCAGAATAACAGCAAATAATACAAAATTGGAGAGTAGTGTGAGAATGTAGCGAAGAGGGGGGAAAGTGGTCATTAGTCCTCCAGCAGCCTAAGCCTATAGCAGCATAACTACACAGAAAGTTTCAGTTCAGATTATTTAGTTTAAACGGCGCTTATTTACAACAATGTCAAACCACAAGGATGGGATATTCTCTGTCAGACTGATTATAACCATTGGGAAAGAGAGGGGGTCATACAGGTAGCAGAAATGGGGGGTGTATTTGCCCTCAACCATAACTGAAGCCGGTTTAGGCTAAACCTGAGTCCCCCTTACTCCATCCAACAAGGGGAGAAGAAGACGGAGCTAAAATAAGGAAGATAGCTCAGGATAACCTAAGCCACTCTAACTAAAAAGCTTTATCAAAAAGGAAAGTTTTAAGCCTAGCCTTAAAAGTAGGACAGGGTGGTCCGCCTCACGGACTAAAACTGGGAGCTGGTCCACAGGAGAGGAGCCTGATAACTAAAGGATCTGCCTCCCATTCTACTTCTAGAGACTCTAGCAACCACCAGTAAACCTGCAGTCTGAGAACGAAGTGCTCTTTTAGGAACGTATGGAACAATCAGATCTCTGATGTATGATGGAGCTAAAATCATTAAGGGCTTTATATGTGAGGAGGAGAATTTTAAATTCTATTCTGGATTTAACAGGGAGCCCATGAAGGGGAAGCTGAAGAAGGGGAAATATGATCTCTTTTTTTAATTTTTCATCAGAAAAACTCTTGCTGCAGCATTTGAAATCAGCTGAAGGCTTTTAACTGCATTTTGTGGACATCCTGATAGTAAAGAATTATAATAGTCCAGCCTTGAAATAACCAAAGCATGGACTAGTTTTTCAGCGTCACTCCTGGATAGGATATTTCTAATTTGGCAATGTTCCGGAGGTGAAAAAAGGAAATCCTAGAAACCTGTTTAATATGGGATTTAAATGACTTTGTCCTGGTCAAAAATAACCAAAGGGTTTTTTTACTTTATTATCGGAGGTCAATTTAATGCCATCCAGGTTGACTAAGCAGTTTCTTTTTAAAGACTCCGGTCCAAAGACGACAACCTTCTGTCTTTGTCTGAATTTAGAGCAGAGAAAATTTAAAGTCATCCAAGTTTTTTATGTCTTCAAGACATGCTTGTAGTCTATCTAACTGGTTGGGCTCATCAGGATTTATGGATAAGTAAAGCTGAGTATCATCAGCATAACAGTGAAATTTATTCTATGCTGCCTAATAATTTGACCTATTGGAAGCATATATATAGTAAAGAGAATTGGCCCAAGTACTGAACCCTGTGGTACTCCACAATTAACCCTGGAGTTTAAAGATGATTTATCATTTACATGAACAAATTGGAATCTGTCAGACAAATAAGATTTAAACCAGTACTTTCTGTACTGAATTACTGAAATTCTACCTTTTCGATGATGCACCTGTACACTTCTAGATGAGTTTTCAGAGACAGAAGAACACATGGATAATCCAGAGAAAGTGAAACTGAGGGATAAACTGTGAATCGTCAATTGCGGCCAAAAAATAATCACTGTTTCAGCTCCTGTAAATGTGAACAGGTATCAAATGGTGTTTCTAGTTTACCTGCAGGAAGCAGGACTGTTTTACAAGTACTGTTTTAGAGAAAACATTACACCTTACCTTACTGGTTCAAGAAGGAGTGGAAAGGTGAGAACAGCAAAGTTTCGTCAACTGACTTCGGGCCTTTTGTTTCTTAAGCAAATACAGAAATGATCTATGACCAAGCCACGCCTGAAGCCACCTGCAGCAGACTGCTGCTGCTTCCTGCCTCTGTTGACCAAACAGGTGAAGTGGGGAGGAGGATTTCATTTACAGGGCAGTGCTCCTGCACAGACTTTATTATATGCACACTCATCCTCAGAACAGCACATCTGTCAATTATTAATTTGATAATCAAAGCAGTTAGCGCAGCAGAAGTGGCTTAATCCAATGTGACACCTTCTGACTGTATGAAAACCAAACTAACCACTTCATCTGGGCTGGGCACACAGAAACCCTCTCCTGGTCCATCTGTTTCTGGATTCCCTGCACTACATTTGTTGTCATTTACAACAAAGAGGTTCACTAGTCCCCTCTCTGAACCCAGCATGTTGGACTACAAAACACGTCTTAATTTAAGACTGCAGGTCTGAGGTAAAAGTTACCAAACCAGCTTTGGAAATGTCTCTGTCAGCATAAATGCTTTAAAACTCAACCCGTTAAAGCCTAAAATAAAGTTGGAACCTGGAGGAAATTCAGCAGCGTCGATAAGACACAAATTTAATTCAACATCAGTGTCTGTACATTTGTACTTTTGTTTTAAAGAAAATGTTATTTAACTTTCTTGTAGCATTAGTTGATGAATAAAGTCTGCTTTCTAGGAATGTTCTGCGATCTTCTTTAAAAGAACATCCCATCCCTTTGTTAAACATTAGTTGAGGAGTTTGGCCGACAGATTTTGGTATTGTGCCCCTTAGTTACTTGCTTGAAATCTTTGGCGTTTTTTTCTTAGAAATCACAGTGACACAAGTGTGAAAGCTCCACCTCAAACAGGATCTAGAACTGCGCCACTCAAGGTGGCAGCAGGTTGGAGTAGCTCTGTTACTTTTCATTTTGATTTATTCTTTTTCAGAACATTAATTGCTCTTGTGGTGGATAAAAATATATTTATTTGGACGATTATCAATTCAATTCAATTCAATTCAGTTTTATTTATATAGCACCAATTCACAACACATGTTGTCTCAAGGCTCTTCACAAAAGTCAGGTACATACATTCCAATTAATCCTAATCATTGAACAGTGCAGTCAGATTCAGTTATTTATTTAAATTGGATAAAAAGTTTTTCTGTCTAAGGAAACCCAGCAGATTGCATCCAGTCAGTGACTTGCAGCATTCACTCCTCTTGGATGGGCATGTAGAGACAGTGGACAGTCACTGGCCTTGACTTTGCAGCAATCCCTCATACTGAGCATGCATGTAGCAACATTGGAGAGGAAAAACTCCCTTTTAACAGGAAGAAACCTCCAGCAGAACCAGAACCAGGCTCAGTGTGAACGGCCATCTGCCACGACCGACTGGGGGTTAGAGAGAACAGAGCAGAGACACAAAGAGAACAAAGAAGCATTGATCCAGGAGTACTTTCTATGGGAAGGAAAAGTAAATATTAATGGATGTAGCTCCTTTAGTCGTTTCACCTAGAAAGAAAGAACAGACAAACTCTAAGGCCAGTTTTCAAGGTTAGAGTCTGAAAGAGAGCACATAGAGTTAGTTACAGAAGAAGCTCAGTCAGTAGCTATGTCTAGGAGAGAGAAAGGGTTAAACACTGAAAGACAGGGATCATCGGTAGAGAGTGAGCATTACGTTGTTGCCAGCAAAAGCTTGGAGGATTCCCCTCTCCAGAAAGGTGTCACAGGTAGACACAGAGTCAGGCCAGGTGTAGCTTCTAGGAAGAGAAAAGAGAGAGAACAAAGTTAAAAGGTGAAATAACAGCAAATAATACAAAATTGGAGAGTAGTGTGAGAATGTAGCGAAGAGAGTTAAAGTGGTCATTATGTCCTCCAGCAGCCTAAGCCTATAGCAGCATAACTACAGAGATAGCTCAGGATAAACTAAGCCACTCTAACTATAAGCTTTATCAAAAAGGAAAGTTTTAAGCCTAGCCTTAAAAGTAGACAGGGTGTCCGCCTCACGGACTAAAACTGGGAGCTGGTTCCACAGGAGAGGAGCCTGATAACTAAAGGATCTGCCTCCCATTCTACTTCTAGAGACTCTAGGAACCACCAGTAAACCTGCAGTCTGAGAACGAAGTGCTCTGTTAGGAACGTATGGAACAATCAGATCTCTGATGTGTGATGGAGCTAAAATCATTAAGGGCTTTTATATGTGAGGAGGAGAATTTTAAATTCTATTCTGGATTTAACAGGGAGCCAATGAAGGGAAGCTAAAGTAGGGAAATATGATCTCTCTTTTTAATTTTCATCAGAACTCTTGCTGCAGCATTTTGAATCAGCTGAAGGCTTTTTACACTGCATTTTGTGGACATCCTGATAGTAAAGAATTACAATAGTCCAGCCTTGAAGTAACAAATGCATGGACTAGTTTTTCAGCATCACTCCTGGATAGGATATTTCTAATTTTTGGCAATGTTCCGGAGGTGAAAGAAGGAAATCCTAGAAACCTGTTTAATATGGATTTAAATGACATGTCCTGATCAAAAATAACACCAAGGTTTTCTACTTTATTACCGGAGGTCAATTTAATGCCATCCAGGTTAAGTGATTGACTAAGCAGTTTCTTTTTTAAAGACTCCGGTCCAAAGATGACAACTTCTGTCTTGTCTGAATTTAGAAGCAGAAAATTTAAAGTCATTCAAGTTTTTATGTCTTCAAGACATGCTTGTAGTCTATCTAACTGGTTGGGCTCATCAGGATTTATGGATAAGTAAAGCTGAGTATCATCAGCATAACAGTGAAACTTATGCTGCCTGATAATTTGACCTATTGGAAGCATATATATAGTAAAGAGAATTGGCCCAAGTACTGAACCCTGTGGTACTCCACAATTAACCCTGGAGTTTAAAGATGATTTATCATTTACATGAACAAACTGGAATCTGTCAGACAAATAAAGATTTAAACCAGCCTAGTGCTGTTCCCCTGATCCTACAGCATATTCCAGCCTTTCTAAGAGAATATTATGATCGACTGTATCAAATGCAGCACTGAGATCTAACAGAACCAGTACAGACACAAGTCCATTATCTGAGGCCATAAGAATATCATTAGTGACTTTCAGCAGAGCTGTTTCAGTGCTATGATGAGCTCTGAAGCCTGACTGAAACTCTTCAAACAGGTCATTGCTGTGTAAATGCTCACACATTTGATTAGCAACTATTTTCTCAAGAATTTTAGATAAGAACGGAAGATTGGATATCGGTCTGTAATTTTTCAAGTCATCTCGATCAAGCGAAGGTTTCTGAAGTACAGGTTTAATTACAGCTACCTTAAAAGCTTGTGGTACATATCCATTTATTAAAGATAAATTAATCATATCTAAAATGGGGCTGGTAATCAGAGGGAACACTTCCTTAAATAATTTGGTTGGGATTGGGTCTAACATACAAGTTGAAGGTTTAGATGAAGCTAATATTTCTGATAACTCAGGAAGCTCCACAGGATCAAAACAGTCCAAACACAGACCAGGTTCTACAGTTACTTCCAATGTTGTCTCACTTGCTGAGGATGAAGTAATCATCTTCGGGAGTATGTCAAAGATTTTATTTTAATAGAATCAATTTTATTTAAGAAGATTCCCATAAAGTCATGACTGCTAAGAGCTAAGGGAATGGATGGCTCAACAGAGCTATGACTCTGTGTAAGTTTAGCAACTGTACTAAAGAGAAACCTAGGATTATTCTTGTTCTCTTCTATTAATGATGAGAAATAAGCTGTTCTAGCTTGGTGAAGTGTCTTTTTATACAACAGTAGGCTATTTTTCCAGATTAAGTAGGAATCCTCTAGGTGTGTAGAGCGCCATTTTCTCTCCAATTTTCTCACATTGTGCTTTAAAGTACGCAGATGTAAATTAAACCAAGGAGCCTGCCTCCTGTGAATAATTACCTTCTTTTTCAAGGGGGCTGCATTGTCTAATGCACCACGCAGTGATGAAGTAACACTCTGAACAAGAGAATCAATTTGTGAAGGAGAAGAAACAAAATTATTGCCCTCCACTGTGTTTTTCTGTGATAATGAGGAAATTTAAAATGGAACAGATTCTTACAGCATCGTCTGATAATGATCTACTATAATGAAAATTTCTTTCAGGTGTGGAGTACTCGGTTAAATTAAACTCAAAGGTTATTAAGAAATGGTCAGACAGGACAGGGTTATGAGAAAATATTGTTATGTCTTTACACTCAATGCCATATGTCAGCACAAGGTCCAGAGAATGAAGACAAAGGTGGGTAGGTTTGTTAATGTTTTGAGCAAAGCCAATTGAGTCTAAGATACCATTAAAGGCTATATTTAAGCTATCACTTTCAGTGTCAACATGAATGTTAAAATCCCCCACTATAATAACTTTATCTGTATTTAACACTAAATCAGATAAAAGGTCTGAAAACTGATCTAAAAATTGAGAGTAAGGGCCTTGTGGATGGTACAAAACAACAAATAGAAGTGGTTTTAGTGCTTTGCAATTTGGATGAGGAAAACTAAGGATTAAATATTGAAAAGAGTTGTAGCTATTGATTGGTCTGGGACTAATCAATAAATCGGACTGAAAGATGGTTGCTACTCCTCCTCCTCGCCCAGTATTTCGAGGAATGTGAAAATTTAAATAATTAGTAGGAGTTGACTCATTTATAGTAACATAATCCTCTTGCTGCAGCCAGGTTTCTGTGAGGCAAAATAAATCAATCTGATTGTCACAAATCAGGTCACTAACTAGCAAAGTCTTTGAAGAGAGAGATCTTATGTTCAGTAAGCCACATTTAATTGTTTTATTTTTATTTTTAGTCTGAGTTGTGTTTATTTTTATGTGATTTTCCTGATTTCCTCTTTTTAGATTAGTTTTTAATCTATTCAATTTTAGCCGTGGGCGACACACTGTCCTAATAGGGTAATGGGTGGGTAGCAGTACAGAAGCTGCAGAGAGGAGTGTTAAACTACGACCCTGCTTCCTGGTCTGAACCCTGGGTTGTCAGAGGTTTGGAGAACTAATAAATTCGGCCAGATTCCTAGAAAGAAGAGTTGCTCCATCCAAAGTGGGATGGATGCCGTCTCTCCGGATCAGACCAGGTTTTCCCCAAAATGTTTGCCAATTATCAATGTAGCCCACATTGTTTTCTGGACACCACCTAGACAGCCAGCGGTTGAATGACAGCATGCGGCTAAACATGTCATCACTGGTTAAATCGGGGAGGGGACCAGAGAAAATTACGGAGTCCGACATTGTTTTGGCAAACTTACACACCGAAGCAACACTAACTTTGGTGACCTCCGATTGACGTAACCGGGTGTCATTACCGCCAGCGTGAATAACAATCTTACTGTATTTACGTTTATCCTTAGCCAGCAGTTTCAAGTAGGATTTAATGTCGCCCGTTCTGGCCCCTGGCAGACATTTGACTATGGTCGCTGGTGTCTCTAGTAGCACGTTTCTGACTATGGAGCTGCCAATTACCAGAGTTGGCTTCTCAGCGGGTTTGTCGCTGAGTGGGAATCTTTTAGAAACGCAGACGGGTTGGTGGTGACCTGTGGGCTGAGATCTAGAACTATGCTTTCTACGTACAGTCACCCAGCCGGTCTGAGGCCCCGGCTGTGCGGGCTCTGCTGGAGGACCGCTACGGGGAGCTACCCTCTGTGGCTCTGCGCTGGCTAAGGGGCCTCGGCTATCTGCTGGTTTTTCAAAAGCGCGGAGCCGGGCCTCCAATTCCGACACCCTCACCTCCAAAGCTACAAAAATGCTACATTTATTACACGTACCATTATCATTAAAGGAGGCAGAGGAGTAACTAAACATCTGACAGAGAGAGCAGGAAAGAGGAGACTCTGAGAGAGAAACAGCAGAACGGGTAGCCATGGTGGAGCTAAAGCTAACGCTAAGCTAGCGACCCCTTACTACTACTAGAAAAAACCGTGTAAAACACGGAGAGTCCCCAAACGTTAAATACAGCAACAGAAAGTATGTGTTTTAACGTGCTTATGTATTATAACAAGTAAGAGATATCACAGTAGAGAGAAATCAGATCAAACGAGAGAGCCTTCACACACCAAACAATTCAAGTGCAATTGCGAAAACAGGAAGTGACGTTACCCAGAGCTCCACTCACCAATTCCCAGATGTCAAATCAATCTGATTGTCAGAAATCAGGTCACTAACTAGCATGTAAAAAAAAATGTAAAAATGTATCAGCACAGCATCCTCTCCAGTACGCTGTGCTGATACATTTTTACTTTTGTACATGTGTTATGATGCATCACCATAGCACCAAATGAGTTTTTACAACCAGGAACAGCTGATTAATACAGCCAGACCAAACCTTTGGTCTGCTATCAGAGAGCGATGTTTAAATGGCAGCTTGTTTGTGCCGTCACCTTTGCTATATGGTTGTGCTCTCCCAGCCGGTTGTTAATGCTGTAGGCCCCAGCAGCAAGCTTTAGTTTCTCTTGTGTTTTTGCTTCTGTTAGCCTTAGCGTTTTGTTCTGGTTTTGGCCTGGTGGGACCGGCTGTCCTCTCTTCGTTTTTCTTTAATTGGGTTTAGGGTGTCCTTTGATTTTTCCTTATTCCGTTGTTGGTAGTGGCTTCAACGACCCTGTATAGGGTTTGCCCGCTGCTACACCTGTTGTTTCTGTTTGGCCGGCTCACCAGGTCCCTCTTGTAGTATTACTTATTGAGTTTTCTTTTGGGCACGGGGAGGTAAGGATTCTTGTTTTTTTCCCTTCACAGAAAGCCTGAAAATATCTGAAGAAAATAAACTTCAAAGAAGAAACAAAGTAATGAATAAACCTAAACGTTTGAACCTAAGTCCTGTATCCGTGTCCTCTCTAAATATGTTGTGACCTTCTGGGCTGCAACCCTGTTATCAGGATAATGTAGCTGTTGCTGCAAACGTTTGTGGCAGCTCGTTATCAAGCTGACCTCTAACACATCTCCAGACTGGTTGAGCTACTACAGCATTTAGGTGAACCCAAACCTGTGTGTAAGCAGAACCTGAACTACATGACACTGGTCCAATAGATCTTATAGGCTGGTAACAAGGTAAACAGACAAAGCAGAGACAAAAACTCACCATATATAAATTAAAGGAAGACAGACAGAACTATAAACAGATGTATGGCCTATTATAAATATGAGGACTGCACATACTATATACTATCCTGGTGGAGAGAGTGGAGGCCACTGGTGGAGGTTCCTACAGACAAACAAACATCCATCTATCTGCTCTGGAAAAGGTTTCTCTAATCCCTCTCATTATTTCATTTAAAAATAAAAGGTCAGTTACCCATATTTAGGTCAAACCAATGTTAAATTTTTTTTTTTTTCATTTTTAGTTCTGGAGGTTAGGGAAATGGGTCGATGTTGTCATTGACAGCAAGCAACCAAAAATCTGAGGCAAATTCATTTTTGTCCACTTTAAGAACCCAACGGAGTTCTGGCCCGCTTTGTTGGAGAAGGCATATGCTAAATATGTAAGACATTGATAAAATGTTGTTAATGTTGATTCCTGTCTAACCTCACCCACTGGTGTCAGGGTGTGTGGTTCTTATTCAGACATGAATGCTGGAACTCCTGTCGAGGCTTTGGTGGACTTCACCAGAGGGGTCATATTTGTGTGAAGCTGTCTGACCCACTCCAACTAATTACATATAATGTATATATATATAATATATATATATAGTGATAATATATATATATTATATATATATATATAGAATACACACAAATATTGAATAAGATAAATATACAGGGGTTGGACAATGAAACTGAAAACAACTGGTTTTAGACCAACAATAATTTATTAGTATGGGTAGGGGCCCTCCTTTTGCGGCCAATACAGCGTCAATTCGTCTTGGAATGACATATACAAGTCCTGCACACGTGGTCAGAGGGATTTTAATAGCATTCTTCTTGCAGGATAGTGGCCAGGTCACTACATGATACTGGGTGGGAGCGAAAACGTTTTCTGACTCGCTCCTCCAAAACACCCAAAGGGTCTCAATAATATTTAGATCTGGTGACTGTGCAGGCCATGGGGAGATGTTCAACCTTCACTTTCATGTTCATCAAACCAATCTTCACCAGTCTTGCTGTGTGTATTGGTGCATTGTCATCCTGAGCATAAATCGGAACAAACTTCAGGATACAATGTTTGAAACCATGGATGCACATGCGTCCTCAAGAATGGTTCGGTAGTCCTTGGCAGTGACGCGGCCCATCTAGCACCAATATTGGGCAAGGGAAATGCCATGATATGGCAGCCCAAAAACCATCACTGATCCACCCCCATGCTTCACTCTGGGCATGCAAACACGCAGGTTGGGTGGTACGCTTCTTTGGGGCTTCCTCCACAACGGAACTCTCCTGGATGTGGGGGAAACAGTAAAGGTGGACTCATCAGAGAAAAATACATGTTTCCACATTGTCCAAAAGCCCAGATTTGCCCCTCCTTGCACCATTGAAACCGACGTTTGGCATTGGCATGAGTGACCAAAGGTTTGGCTATAGCAGCCCGGCCGTGTATATTGACCCGTGTGGAGCTCCCGACGGACAGTTCTGGTGGAAACAGGAGAGTTGAGGTGGCACATTTAATTCTGCTGTGATTTGGGCAGCCGTGGTTTTTTATGTTTTTTGGATACAATCCGGGTTTAACACCCAACATCCCTTTTCAGACAGCTTCCTCTTGCGTCCCACATTTTAATCCTGTTGGATGTGGTTCCCCCTTTTCTTTGGGGTATGCTGACATTACCCGGGATACCGTGGCTCTTTAAAATCACAAAGACTTGCTGTCTTGGTCACAGATGCGCCAGCAAGACGGTGCACCAACAATTTGTCCTCTTTGAACTCTGGTATGTCACCCATAATGTTGTGTGCATTTCAATATTTTGAGCAAAACTGTGCTCTTACCCTGCTAATTGAACCTTCACACTCTGCTCTTACTGGTGCAATGTGCAATCAATGAAGACTGGCTACCAGGCTGGTCCAATTTAGCCATGAAACCTCCCACACTAAAATGACAGGTGTTTCAGTTTCATTGTCCAACCCCTGTATATACTTTATTGATCTCACAATGGAGAAATTGTCCTCTGCATTAACCCATCACTTCAGCGGTGGGCTGCCATTTTACAGCACCCGGTAAGCATTCTTGGGCTAAGGGTCTTGCTCAGGGATCCAGAGTGGCAGGCTGTGGGATTCGAACCAGGGTAATTGTGGCCTCTACGGGGCACAAATGCCCTGCTCTCTAACCACTAGACAGGGTCTTGCAGCTTTTCATCAAGCTCACTGAGCAGATGTGCTCATTTTGGTCTAAAATGCTGCATTTATTGGAGCTTAATGATTTTTTCTATATTAAAGCAACACCTCTGATTTGATGATGCCATTTAAATGATTTCAGACTTTGCTGTATTTTTGGCTACTGTCACTTCTTTGTTGTCCACTTGTCTTTTCCTTGGACGTTGTACTAAATGACCGTTAATCCCTCATACTCCCTGCCACATGTCAGTCATTTAGAGACATAAATAAATTCATTGAAGCTAGTTATTAAAATAATTTATTTAAGTTGGAAAAAGATAAAAACAGTTCCAATAGAATAGATGTCATCATGTTCTTGGTGTTTTTCTACATCAGAAACCATGTGTTCTTGAAACATAATTATAGGTTTATCTGAATAAATTAGAATTGCCACTTTTCTGATGCACCTAATATTTTATTATTTTAACACGAAGGCAGAACATTTCTGTAACTGAGGAGGATCAAAGCCCATCAAAGTCCTCACTAATGGATAAAGCAGCTAATGCAACATGTTCATGTATTTCAGTCTTTCTATAATATGTACATTTAATTGGTTTAATTATTGCTTTCCCCAATGGACTGGTTCAAGGCCACACCTACGCTGTCACAGGAGTCAGGGAGGTAAAAACATAGATTTTTACCTGTTATGCCCTAAGGGTTTTAGAAGCAATCTCTGCCTGAAACTTCATTCCTGAAATAAATCAGGTATAGCTCCACAGCTATAAGATCTATATGCAAACTTTTGGTACCTGCAGCTGAATAACAAACCTTAATGTTCCCTTGCTGCAGACTTTAGCGGTAGCAGACACTTCTATTTTGATTTGGCACCATTTTTGTTGCGCAGTGGAGCATATTCTGTACATCTGCACATAGACATCATCAGCATGAATACGTGTGGCGTTACACAAGATTTCCCAAATAAAGATTAGGTAATATTTTACGTCCATCTTTTCATCAACATGTCCTAGTTGAATGTTGGAAGGAAATAATCATAGAATCAGTGAACATCTTCAGTAAAAATGTTTAACGTTAGTTATTAATGAAACATGTAGAACGTCAGTATTTCTAATTACTCCTCTTAGTGAGAACTCTGTAAGCTGCAAACATGAGCACATGGAAACAGAGAAGGTAGGCAACACTCACAGAAACAATGTGTGTGAAGCTATGTCTCACTGTGTTCTACTCAGAAAGTTATAAGGCTCAGGGGGAACATAGACTGTATTAATAAACAGAATAATTCTGCTGAGGCGGGGAACCAACCTACAGAGCTGATCTAGAACAAAGTTAAACTGCATCAAAAATAAGGATAGGCAAACAAAAAACAATGATCTGATGGACTAAGAATGCTGAATGGATGATAAAATCCAGGGAGGACAGAACCGAGGCAGGGACAGCAGAACCCAGGGAGGGAGGTTACTAAAGTGGAGTCAGGTGAGTAAACAAAGAACATAACAGATTGCTCTCAGACACAAAATGACGGAAGAAAATTAGGGAAATTAACAGAACAAAGGACTAATTCTACTTTCACAGGATGTTTTTCCATCAAACTGGTTCTAGTGTTTAAACTGTGTTAGTGCTTCTGTGTTCGGACACTGATAACCTGGTTCTGTCTTGGCTCCACCTTGTAGACAGGCCAGAAGAAGGAAGGATCCTCGGCCCATGATGTAAAGTCTTTTGGATCCCAGTCGAGATGCCTCCATGTAACAGCAGAGAAAAGGAAAATTCCAGCTGGAAGGTGGCCCATTGGATGATGAAGGAACACAGAGGAGTTAAAAAGTTAGCTTCTTTGTCTCAGGAGTTCAGCAGGCAATGGTGATCTCTTTGATGGTTTCATACATCTCTGACGTCTCATTGAGATGACCAGCTTTAAAGTCTCTGTTCCTTCCCAGACCTGCACGCTGCATCCCAGATGTAGCGTGCTGACATTCAGGATGAATGATCCTTAAATAAACTTGGAGTTTAATTGAGGTCTGGAGCTTGGATGCATCCAAGGTTGCACTACAGTGGCACTCATGGACTGGAGCTGCACACCGCTCTTCTACAGGCAGGCTGCAGAACATCAACCATGTTTTTGTCTCTCAGATGAATTGAGTTGGAATGGAGCGAAGTTCTTTAACTTATCTGTAGACAACTCCCCAGGGCAATGCAACAGATGAAGAAAATCACAGAACCTTGTTCCGGCAGTTCTCTGACAAGGTCACGTGCATTTCAAGAAAAGATTAGCACCTTGCAGGTAAATCATATATTTGTGATTATCCTTTATTTTAAGTATGAGGAAGTGAATGCTGAGCAGCTCTGAAGCCTCTTTAATGACAGAATTCTCAAAGCTTTGGACAGTACCACTATCAAAGCCTCCCAGCGTTACCTGCATCATTCTCTTACTTTGTTCTGTTTTCATTCAGGTGACCTGAAATCTGGAGGCTTCAGTGCTGACGCCTGTCGCAGCATGGTTGTTCTCATTTATGTATCCTCCTCTGACTTGTTTATGTGAACCTGTTTGCCTGAGAAGAGGGAGCTGAACAAATTAAAACACGTCTTCCTTTTCATGTGCAGAGCCTACACGAGTGTACATAATACCTGAATGACCTGTTTAATCAGACATCTATCACTGGCAGACTGAATAGTGAGGAATTTGTCAGTTTGTGGAGGAAGACTGTCACGCACAAGGTGAATGGAGCAAAGTCAAGGTGAATTCACTGTTGCTGGTTGTTCAGTAGTTCCTACAGAACTACGCAACCAGCTGCTTTTAAAACATGACTACTAAATAACATCTAGTTAAGTTTATGAGCAAAGAAAGAAGTTATTTATTTCATTTAAAAAGACAAACTAGGGCTGGACGGTGCAGCAAAAAGGACCTGGGTTCAAATCCTAGCCTGGGGTCTTTCTGCATAGAATTTGCATGTTCTGCCAGTGCAGGCATGGGTTCCCTCCGCGTACTCTGGTTTTCTCTCGCTTAGGTTTGAGTGTGTGCATGCTTGTCTTTTCTGTGTGTCTCTGTGATAGACTGGCGTCTTGTCCAGGGTGTCCCCCACCTCTTGCCCAATGACTGCTGAAGACAGGCACCAGTCCCCCTGCAAGGACAAATGAGTATAGACAATGGATGTATGAGACAATCTAGAAAAATGACACCATAAGTCGCTAATTTACATAATGGAAGGTTTTCTCTAATACATCTGAACGTAGTATTCACAATATGAGGGAATTCTGCAGTTGGAATAACATTGACAAATATTGTAATGACCGGCTTGGTTGTGATTAAGTCACATTTTACTTCAATCTTCTCCTTGTTTTCCAACATTGTTATGTCACCACTGTTCCGTGTGAGCTTTAACATCTAGGTCACTAATTTCTATCTTTGTATCTAAACGTCCATCCCACTGGTCAACAGCTAAAGTATCACAGCTGCGCAAATATAGCATTCAAGCAGCTGCTTGTTTGTGCAGTATTGGACACGTTGATATGGTTATGATGTTCCTAGCTTGATGTATTGAGCAGCTCTAGATGAGACCATCAGTGTTCCCACACTGTGGATTCATCTGATCTGATACTGGAGTCACTGCAACTTAGTCACATGACATTTTAACATGTCCGCCACTCTTCCTGAGTACTTCAACTTTCTTTTATCAGTCAGGGCCATCTATTTACATCAGTTTAAACACTCTGTGCTGTGGCCATCAACCATTATTCCTGCTAAAACAAGCAATTTATAGCTGGTGACTCTGAAGTGTGTTGGGCTCTGATGGCTCTCTATTATAAGGTCCATCAGAGGTCTGTGAGCAACCCTCTGTGAACTTTTCGCCTGTTTGCTTTCATTACTCTTTGTTCTCTTTGTGTCTCTGCTCTGTTCTCTCTAACCTCCAGTCGGTCGTGGCAGATGGCCGCTCACACTGAGCCTGGTTCTGGTTCTGCTGGAGGTTTCTTCCTGTTAAAAGGGAGTTTTTCCTCTCCACTGTCGCTACATGCATGCTCAGTATGAGGGATTGCTGCAAAGTCAACGCCAGTGACTGTCCACTGTCTCTACATGCTCATCCAGGAGGAGTGAATGCTGCAAGTCACTGACTGGATGCAATCTGCTGGGTTTCCTTAGACAGAAAAACTTTTTATCCAATTTGAATAAATAACTGAATCTGACTGCACTGTTCAATGATTAAGATTAATTGGAATGTATGAACCTGAGTTTTGTGAAGTGCCTTGAGACGACACGTGTTGTGAATTGGTGCTATATAAATAAACTGAATTGAACTGAATTGAATTGAATTACGGTGAAGCAGCCATTGCTCTTCGAGCATCAGACGTAATTCAGTGAATTTTCAAAGACTGTTACATCGAGGAGTCGGCAGAAATCATTCAATCCTTTAGAGCCTGCATTATTGTCACAGTTTTAATTTGTAACTGTTGTCTGCCTTAAAGATGTGAAATCTTTAACAATGGATTTATTCCCTTTTTTCTAGTGGATGTACCTGGTGAAACACACCTAACCTGACAAAGAGGAGCTGGACAACCAATTGTCAATCAGAGCTAAAGTTCACTTTTCATTATCAACAGTACAACAAACCAAAGAGTCCTACCGCCATGGTGCATTAAAGAGATTTTAGGTTCTTCTGAAAAATAAACAAATCCCATAGACTGAACATGCACAAAATATATGAAAGTTTTAGAAAAATGTGTTTCTTCATTAAAGAAATAGAAATTATTTTTAACACAACAGCTGGTTCTGCTGCTGACCTATAAAAGAAATATAACTGAACTTTCTTAGGTTTCTGTCTTCTACTGGGACTTTAGCTGAACATTTGGGTTTTGGTCAGATCAGACTGTTTCCTTTCTGAAACACAGGATGTATACGCAGCAAAGCACCTAATGCCCAGTGTTTAGTATGGCATGGGTTCTGTGATGCTGTGGGTCTGTTTCTCTTCCAAAGGTCTAGTCAACCCTTTTCCTCTGCCAGTAAACTAAAAGATTGTTGCCAATAGGTCTTTCAGCAGGATAATGTTTCAAAACATCTGACCCCGTCAATACACTAAATCAACCTTCTAACATGACCATCTCCGTCCTCAGACTTTAGTCCTGTAGAGAACATGTTGTCTGAGCTGAAGAGAAGAGAGCATCAGAGAGGAACCAGGACTCTAGACCATCTAGACCATCTAGAGAGGAGAGGTCAAAGATTCCTCTATCTGCCTGCTGCAGCTTTGGGAAATGTTGGACACAAAGAGTACTGTCCTGTTGGGAAATGGTTATACAAAGTATTACCAGCAGGGGTGCTACAAAACATTAAGTTTCTTCCTCCACTGAGCAAATTAAAGGTTGCATTTTCTAAATTATCTGTTACATTATGATGTTGCAGTAAAAAGTGAATTGTATTTGAAGGCTTTTTTAACATCTAAAAGGTAACATGTAAAACATGTAGAAGGTGCCAAAAACTCTTAGAGGTTTCTGTTGAAATACTCATAGAAATACAATTTAAGTAAAAAAAATCAAGAAGCTCTAAAGTGGTTAAAAATCCTTCTCTGAATGGAGAAAATAAAATCATTGTCCATAAGATTATTGAATGTATTTCTAATCTTCCTAACTGACTTTGAAATGTTGTGGTAACCCTAATAATTATCAGAATAAAAATGCATTCCTTCTGTCTGATATACACTCTTAATGAATTTAAACATTTAGTTTGGATACATCATATGTTGATTGGATCAGATTTAATGGAAGCAGTTTTGAATTCCAAGGTCACTCATATTTTAAATAAATAGAAACATGACCTACTAACAAAACCATGCCTCAGCTGTGCATGCACAAAACAAGAACAATAATTATTTTTAGTAAAGAAGTAAGCATTATTAAAGAAATACTAAATCATTCCTTCTTTACTGGAATGCTGAGCGCATAGATTGGGATTAGATGCTGTTGGGGGGGGGGG